>KZ505667.1:199417-266997 GCA_002844005.1 Limosa lapponica baueri | reverse complement strand
TGATACTATTTGTGTGTTAGGGCAAAGAGAAAATAGCACTAGAAAAATAGCTTGTATACCTTGCAAAAGCATTTATGTGTATATTTAAATCAGTTTCTTTACCCCTGTATTGCAAATAGTTTATGATTTGCCAGAATAGCAATTTGTGTGGTCAGCCATCCATGATCTTCTTTAGTTCAAAAACACAGCAGAAAATTTGACATTTTCTCCACTTTTATCCACTGTGCTTTGAAAAGTTTACATTGACTGTAATTCCAACAGTCTGAATTCAGTCTGCACAAGAAAGGTTTCTTTACAGTTCTAATATGTTCTGCATCAATACATATCATCAGGCTAATGCAGTACGATGCAGCACAAAACCATGCAAAGCCATGCAACTTGTCTGATTAATTTGGTTGGAGACTGTTAAATTCAAAACTATTTTACTATATTGAGTCAGATAAAAAATCCTGGGATGCAAGATGATTTGTTCTGCTTACAGATGACTCGTAGCAACAGATAACAATATAACATTGTGGTTCACGTAATTATTTCAGTGTTATTTAGACAGTAAATACATATATATAATTTATTCAGTTGAGAACAACTGAGGTGAAAATATTTTATTTATATGTTATAATGCAATACAGGAGAAAAATAGCAGAAATGTATGTAAAAGCAGGTCTATTAACTCCTCCATGCCACAGTGTTTATACAGAATTAGTATGTTTTACTTAATACAGTGATGTTTGCACATTTACATGCTTTCTAATAGCATATGGATAGAAATTTTTTATTTTCCAGCTAACTAACATCAAAACCCTAGCATGCTGCACAAATGCAAGTGGAAATATCTGTCATGAAGGACAATTGTTTGTTTACATTCCAAGACTCTTCGAGGTTTGTCTATTTGTTTGTTTACCATCAGGATGAGCAGTTCCTATTTCTCTGAGCATCTGAACTTAATTTTCCTAAGTTATAGGTGCTTATAGCATTTACTCATTAATGTAAGTCATTGCTTCTCAGTGGTTTTCTACATAAATTATTTCACATACTTCATCTTTTAATAAGGAAAAATCTGTATTTAATGCACCTTCAGTTTAAGTTTTTCTATATTTTTAACCCTGTGTTTTTAGTTGAAAAGCTAATATTGAAGCAAGCTTTCCCTAGGCAGAAGGTTAATTTCACAGTTCAGAGATGCTACACCCAGTCTAATCACTGGTTAATCTTGAAATAACTTGAGGCTTACAGACTTCCCTTTCTATCTCGATGCACTTTGCTACTTCCAAGCACCATGCTGGCCCAAGGCATATCACACTGAGGCTGGTCTATGATCTGCTAGCAAGGTTTTTTTTAGCAGATTGAATGGCAGCTTAAAATTAAAATTCAAGTCTTTTGAGGAAATTAAGCCATGACAAGCTGCTCAAAAATCTTTAGCTGAAATTAAAGAAACTAAAGATATTAAAGAAAAGAAAAGATATTTTGCAGCTAGTGCCTTCTTCCTTGAAATTTTTTTGAAGTCACTGAAATCTTAACACATTCCATTTTAAAAAAATCCAATTTATTATTAATTTTAAAATTTATCTGAGTCATTTTCTTTCCTCTCCTAACTGTGCTGAGCTTGTTGCATTCTGTTCTCTCTAGAAAGTCCTTCTCATCCTTTTAAGTGTTTCTCTTTTCCTTTGATACCAAGATTTGATTTTTAAAATTGCTTTCCTGCAAGGCTACTCTGATCTAGTAATCAATGCTTGGATTAAGTCTTCAGAATCTACTTATTGTAGTGTAAGCAGCAGACATTATAGGCTTTGCAGGTTTGTTGGAAAAAAATTCCATTCTTTAATTACAAACTAAAGGAAGGGAAAAAAGTCTACCGAGCTTTGTGGGACTAAACAGTGTTCATGGAGCATATCAACTGCAGTATCTGAATACTGATATTATTTGGCTACATCTTGGCTCTAAAGCCTTTATTTTTTTTTTTTTAATAAGCACAGAATGCTTATCATGAATAAGATTCTGCTGAGTTAACCAGCCTGTTAAAAGTTTTACTTTGACCTCTAAAGAGATACAAAATGAAAATAAAAACAAATTCTCTTTTGTGAAGACTAGAAGAAAAAACTAGACTAGATCTAAACCAAATGCTGACTGTAGTTTAAAAAGAAATGTCAAAGGAGTTAAGCAATACTAAAACTATTATTGTCAATAGAAGGTATTTTTCTTTCTGTTGTTTTCTTTCTTTCTTTCTTTCTTTCTTTCTTTCTTTCTTTCTTTGTTTCTCTTTTTAAATATCTGACCAGTTTTTTTAATGTAGTAATGGAGAAAATTGAAAACATGTTTTCCAGATAGGTACAGTTTTGACACACTCCTTTATTTTGAAACAAGAAGAAGAAAGTCATTGACTTCGATTTGCAAGATCAGGTTGCAGGAGGCAACAACATAAATATTGCGTCACTACCCATATTATTTTACAAAGTGTGAAAAGTTGCAACAGTATTTTTTAGTTCTTTGTAGATTAGATGATCTTGTTGTTTAAGTTAATGGTAGCTAAACATTTCTATGTCCCTGTGAATTTTTAAATACTTTTGTTGATTATAGCTTTATTCCTCTCATCAGTAGAGTTTAAAAAGCTGTGTGAGTGAACAGAATTAGTTACAGATATTTTTCTGTATTACTCAAAGATATGTAGTAAGTCTTATTCTGAAATTATTTGCATGGTAACTGAAAAAAATGCTATAAAAAGGTGTACTATTAAAAGACATATATATTGGTGTAGACTTTAACTTAATTCCATCGATTTATATGTACAATCTGGACATACTGAAGACTACATGAACCTGATATGAGCACCATAATAACAAATATAACATAAATAACATAATAAACTTTGGTGCATATAGATAGAATAAAACATTGCGGTTAGTACTGAAGTGTAATCGGTAGACTCTTTATTATCAATAGGTTATAGAATTTTAAAATTACCTCTTATAAATTGCAACAAAAGCAAAAAAAAAAGGTAACTGATTTCTTCTTTTTGTTCAAATTTAAAAATCCTTTTATAGAAAAAGAAATTGGCAAGTGTTTTGCATTTAGCTTATTCCCAAATGCCATGTTTACTGGCATAAACTGGCAAATCAAGAATTGCAGTACACAAAACAAAGAGCATCACTTTCAGCAACTATTGTGTAAAATCGAAGTTTGAAACTTTGGGAACACATTACTGTCTTGAGTAAATTCTCATAGGTTTTTCACATGTCATTGAAGACAACTAGCTCAGTATATACTTAACAGTGGATATCAGGTTATGCAGAGAATTGTTTATTGTGTTTATTCTCATGTAGGTGATCTGGTGTTTAGTGAATATATGCAGTTATGTACAAGTGTGTTACTAAGGAAAACTTGAGTTACATACTTTCAAACTTTCATGTTACATGAACTTCAGCATTTCTGAAGAAATAACTTGTCTGTCAGAAAATAAAATAAACCTAAAACTTCACTTAGGAGAACATGCTATGGTAGCAGTTATTGCTTGAGTGGAAAATAATACTTCAGTGTTTGCCAAGCAAACAACAGGATGTGTGTCAGACGGTGAAATCAAAATGAATAAACAAAAGAGCTGTCAACTTTAGTTGTAGCTTCAGAGTATTTGGTTAGCCCTTTGGTAAATGAACTTGCTGCTTTTTTTTAATTATTTTAATTTCAGTGTGTATTTTACTTGTTTCTTTTTTAGGAATGAGTTTTTACTACTAATATTAAGCAGGAGAGTCTCTCTCTTTAGTAAGACATTGTCATAATGTTTTAGATATAGAAAGTAGAGCATTTAAGAAATACCCTGCTTAATAAGTTACTATGTAAATATACCGTTAGTTTTCAAATTGATTTTCATTCAGTATTTTAGCTCATGAAACAAGTAATATAACTAGAAAATATGGCTTAATAAATACTTGCTCAAATAAAACAAGAAATAACATCAGCAGCACATAGACTTCAATATTCAGAAGCTGTTATAGAAGAATGGTTTTGCAAGTAAGATTACAAAAGGTAAAAAGTTTTCTGAACAATTATCAGACTATTTATAGGAAGCTTGAGGCTGGAAATGGTTGCATGTTTTCAATGAAATATTACATTGACTTAATGTTTAGTTCAAAACAGTAAAATGATCAATTTCAGCCATTTAAAACTTTTGACTTGATTACTCCAAAACAAAAGTTTTTTTCATAAGTAATTTTTGATGCAATGCTACCTTGTTAGCTTGATGGTGATAAGTCAACATATTTAACATGATTAAAGTACCCTTTTCACAATTTCTGATCAACAACTTTGTTCTATAAATATTTACGAAATTTGAGACTCACACCCTGATAGAATAGTGTATGGCTAACGAAAAAAGTGTTTTCTTAGACTCTTATGGAAGGGATTCAGAAGTTTGCAGGGGAAGAAAGCAGAGCTAGAATTAAACATAGATAAGCCCAATACTCTGACCTGAACTAGAAATAAGTGAGTCAACCTAAGAGGTTGTGCTGGTACCTTTTTCATACAAGAGCATCCTCCAGATAGATGTGAAAGTTGTCCCAATTCCTGGTAACAACCAGTTAACTTGCCCTGTATTAAATGTGATACTTCACTTGGGAACTTTAATTGATTGATTCAGAGTTTTAGCCTGGCAATTCTGCCTATGGTTTTCGAGGCCTGCTTCTGTCCTGTAGTTAGCACTGTATGGGGTTGCACTGTTTGGCCACCTTATATTCAGCTTGTAATGGAGTTGTCTGCCGTCCAAGTGCATTGTGTCTCATCCAAAGGCTTCAAGTATCGTTGTGCTTGTTGCAGGCACTTTTACTGTGCCTATTCTCCTTTTTCTCTGCCACTTACATTTGGCAGATTCCTAATCATCAGCCTTGCAAGCATTTGTCTATTACTTCATAAACTGTCAAATGTCTCTTTAAGCTAGCTGTAACCCATTCCATATATGCAATATGTTTACACATACCCACTGATTGACATAATTTCAGTTCTTGGTATTAGTATTGAGAATTAATACTATATTAATATGTATAAGGGTTATACAACAGTTATTGTTTTAACTGGAATATGAAAGAAATATCTGCCACTGTGAGGTTTTGAATTGCTTATGAGTTGTTTCCTACCATGTGCAGGTGATGTGGTACTGGTCAATCATAGAATGGTTTGGGTTGCAAGGTACCCCTGAGCTAACTCTCTCCTGCTCTCTGCCCTCCTTTCCTGTTCCTCGTCATTAGAAATAATAACTAAAGGACTTAAATGTCTCAAATGCAGAATTTTAAAGAAATAATAGAAATACAAATTTAGTTTTCAAGATGTAAAAGAGTAAAAGATAGGTATTTTTGCATAACAAGAAATATAAAATCTCTTACTCCATCAGCAGCTTGCTCAGGTTTAGTCTTCTGGATGTAGCTGTGGGCATGACTTGCTCTACTTGTTCAAAAAGAGATTCAGAAGCTTTATCAGCTGATTGTTTTCTAAACATGGAATTTTACCTACATTTTTGCATGGTGTTGCCTCAGTAGAAGGAATCTTTTCCTGTTATCTTCTAACATATTTTTATGTTATTTTTAAACACATTTTTACAGAAAAATAGTACAGTGGTATTTAAAAAAAACAAACAAACCAACAAAATGAGGAATAACTGGGTAACAGTGCTATAGGAAAAGATTGGTGGGTTAGAGTGAACACCTAAGGGAATCATAGTGAAAAACTTGTTGACTGTGAATCAGCTGTGTCATACTGTTTTTTTGGAAGGGAAATGTTATTTTGAAAAATGTCAGTATATATTATGTGTTACTGATGCAGTTATAGAGCTGATGTATTTTTAAAAATCCTTAGTTCTAAACAATTCTGAATTGGAATATTGGATTACTTTAGGCAACACATATTAAAAAAAAATTAAAAATAGAGAAGCAAAAGAAGATGACTTTGTTTTGCTTTAAAGACAAAATGTTTTCTATGTTCACTGTGATGCAAGGAAGTCAGGAAATATAAGGAAAAAATAGATTATTTATAGTTGAGGAGATTTTGGCAAAGTTTCCTTCAGGATGAATCTGAGGACAGTTAAGCACTGAAGTTTCATTCAGGATGAAAATGAAGACACTTAAGCACTCCTTCAGGTTTTACAAGGTTCTGGAACATCCTGTCCACATCACAGAATAATTTAGGTTAGCAGTACTACAGCTACCTAGTTCAACCAGTTGCTTAAAGCAGATCTACCTTCAAAATTACATCAGGTTCTACAGGGTCTGGTTCAGTTGAATTATGAGCATCTCCCAAGATAGATGTAATATGACAGAGACTGCATGGACTCTTTGGACAATGTGTTGCAGCACTTGATCACTGTCATTGTGAAAAATACTAGTTTAAAAACAGGATGTATTGGAATCTTCCTGTGGCAGGCAAAGCATATCTGATTTTAAACTAGTGCAGGAAGGAGGATGAACTAGACTGTCTCTTTTGGATCTGTGTGCCTATGATTTTTGTGGTAATTAGTTCCATAAATAATATATTTTTCTCTTTTCATTGCAGCAGGAAAAGAATCTAGAAAGCTCAAGAAATAAAGGTAAGTGCTAATTATTTTCAAAATGTGGAGATTCTTGTAATTATCACAAATCTAACATCCATTGTCGGTAAAAAATTATTCCAGACAAATTGTTTGCTGAGTGCTTTAGTATTCAAAATGACAAAAAATATATCCGGGAAAGGAGGATGAAATGTAGAAAGTAAATGCATGAGCTACAATTTTTGGAAGTATGCTTGAGGTGAACAAGGCTGACTATTGTACTCTGGACAGGATGGGCTGCACAACTTCTCACTAAGTTTCTGTCCTCAACTGTGTTTGCTTATTATACTTCAATGAAACGTCAGTACCGTCACTTTAGCTTCTCCCTTTTCATTCAGTAAATCTGTAATTGGATGTGATTCCAATTTCTGCACAAATGAATCATGTCCTTAGTAGGCTGCCTTGCAAAACTATTATCATCTGTGGTTTTTTGCATACATTCTTTTATACTTTCACTGAACTTTACTCTGTGCCAGTGGCTAGGCATTACATGAAATAGAATATCCAGGTTAAATAAACAGCCTTGTATCAAGAAAATTAAAAGACTTCAGAAATGAAAATTGTGGATTTCATGCTTCTTTCTAATATAAAGTCTGATAAGAGACAGAAAACCCAAATCTCTTTGTTAAAAATTTGCTAAGCAAGCAATGAAAGGCAAAATTGCCAATAGATGCAAAGATTGTTCTCTTGATATTTTAGTTGCTTATAGAGGTAGGCTATGATGTACTGTAAAAAAGGAAAACAAAGGGAAAGTAAAAGAAGAAAGAAAAACAGTTGAAGTTACAAAGAGAGGAGGGAATTAAGTGACAAACTAACCTATATCTTTCTTTATTGCCTTAGGAAGTGATGCTTAATCGCATCACCTGAGTTATCTGTTCTTAATTCAGTTATTTATATATCACAGTACTCACTAATCTCAGTTTCCTTGCTTTCCCTTCCACTAAGGCTATACACGGGCATCTAAAGACAAACTAAATCTGGTGGTTGTTTGGAGTTGTGTCGGGACAACTACATCATGATGATATGATGATTTACATCATCTGAAAGACCTATGGTCTTTCATTTGAAGAGTTTTGTGGTAAAATAAACCAAAATAAAACCCCTTCAGTTTCACCAGTTTGTGATGTATCATTTTCTTTTTTGAGGTAGTACAACATAAAGTTGAATCATTTCTAGATGTAGTGAGTGTATCCATGATTTATTGTTCAAATCCTTTCCTCTGTTATGACTTAATACGATTATATAAAAGACTGTGATAGCTCAGATTAGATTACATAAATGAGATATTTATGAATACTTAATTTTAGAGAAATTACAAACTTTGAGCCCCTGTCTACAAAGACAGATCCAAAAGTTGGCTGTTCTTGTGAATTTTTATTATTTATTTCAGTTATATTTTGCTGTTTGACATTCCCCCTCCCACCCCTCACCCCACCCTGTTGCCATGTGTGTGGTCATTATGGTATATATGTGAGGAAGAAGTAAAAGTAGGAACAAAATAATGAGCTAGTTGGGAGTGCCCATCATATTCATTAACTGTTAGTTTAGTTAATCAACCACAGAAACAATTTTCCAAGGCTTATAAAATATTGCCCACAACCACAGCCAAAGGAAAGCATTAAACCCTACTTGAAGGGAGATATCCATTATCTCCAAACAGGCAGTGTAATTGGTGCTCAGCTGCACAAAATTTGTTGTGATTATATCTGTAACATCTCTTGAGGAAATTTTTAATCTACTAAACTTCCTGCATGCTGTGCTTGTCTCTGCCTAAACTGACAATTCAACTTGGAGGATTTCAGTGGTCTGAAAGACTACTCGTGCACAGAGTAGGCTTTGGAATATGTATATACACACACAGAGAGGTATGCTAAATTGCTTAATGCTTTTTTGGGCGTTGTTTTGTGGTTGGGAGGTTTTTTTGGCCTTCTCTCTTCATATTCTTTAAATTTCTTATTTGTTTTAATGTGTTCTTTTTCCATGTCATTGCAAAGTTTCAGAAGGATATTTTTATTTCACTTGTAACTTATAAGAGATATATAAGATACGAAAAGTGTTTCTGCTTAAAATACTGGTTGGTTTGCACGAAACAAGGCTAAATTAACGTTTTGGCATAAACATTCCTGCATTGTCAGTGAGCAACTAATGCATTATCTAAATGTATTGTGGTCTGCATATGTTCTTTTGAGATAGGTAAATTGTTCTCAGGGTTCTAACAATATTCCTTACACTTTCCATATATGACAGCTACTGTATGCAGTAAAAGGACAAAAAACGTTTTCTGTGGTTCCTTAATTGCTGTGAAACTTTGAGATCTAATGTTGTCCTCCAAATTCAGAGGACAACTACAGATCATGTTAATAATCCCTACCAAATGAAACTCTGGAGTTTCTCGTGTACCTTATAACTTCTGATATGAGTATTTCAGTATCAAGAGTTTCTTTAAGATTGTAGTTTTATAAGAGGAAGATATTGCAGCAGAATTTTTTACTTCCGCAGGATTAAGACATAAGTTACAAGCACCATTCTGTATCTTTTATTATGTTATAAATGCCTAGGAATTTTTCATTTTACTTCATTTTTTTTCTGTAAAATAAATCTGATGCCTATTAATATTTTAGTAATGATGTTGCTATTATTTTGTAGTGTTTGGTTTTTCTCCTGACATTTTTCTGACCCACTTGTTCTTCCCATCTGTTACTTCTGCTGTCAGCAGCTAAGTCAATCACACCAAAATAGAAGCCAATACTCAAACATGCCCTGTTCTGACACTAATCCCATCTCTCTCTGATCTGTGATATTCTTTTTCTTGTTTCATTTAATGGATAACAAGTCTGTGTGTACACTCTTTGAGAAAAAAGCAACACTGTTTTTATGTAAAATAATATGTTAACATTTTACAATTTTAGTGTATGCTGGCAAAATTCCTTATACTTCTGGAAATTTTTTGTGCGTGAAAATGATTATCACTAGTGCAAAATACAAATTATACTAGTTTCGTAACACGTGTCTTTAATATGAAAGGAATAACAAGGCAAACAATCATCAACTAAAACCTTGCTAAATCTTCCTTGATGGTTTGGAGTCGCAATTTGACCTTCGTTACTGCTCTTTCCCAGTGTTAACTCTCTTCAGACAAATGAACATTTCATTCCAAACCTATAGTGGATGATAAAATAGATACTTTTGCAATTAATTGGAAATATGTTTGCCAATATGAGAAATTGTGTTGTATTTAAGCAATGTGCAGGATTTTCTTCTCAGTTTGTGCTTAACTTTGGAGACTTTCAGGTGCTTTTAATAAAGTACATTATAAACTTTAAAGTGGAAATTGTTTCTGATAACATTATTCTGGAAAACTTTTATTGTTGAAGAACCAGAAGATTGACTAGTGACACATGTCAACTCTTTGCCAAACTTCAAAGTCATCTCAATTTCTTTTCTCAGAAAAAGCCTGGGCACACTGGAAATAAGGAGTCACAAAATATTTCAGTTAACCGGTAACATTTCAGATGATCAGTTCATAAACTCAGTCATAGATGTTTTGAATTATGGTACAATAATTCTCTCTTTTTAAGAATGAAAAATTAATTTCAGTGTAGAAAAGAAACATGTAATATATGTTTCTAAAAAACAACAGCAGCAAAACCAGAGAAAATCAATAGAAAGCTAAAAACCAGTTTTGAATCTAGGCTGAGAGTAAGGTGATCCTTTTGCTGAAATTGAACAGTGAGATGATACTGTATACAACTTGTGTAACTTTGGCTATTTGTTTTAGCAACTTAAATAACAGTTACTGGAGGATATAAAAATTGCTCCAGCTAAGATTTGGAAAACATACAATTTTCATAGCATTTGCTAGTTGCTATTGATCTAAAATTGGAACGTCATTAACACCCAAATCTAAGCAGGGGAATATTGACTGACAGTATTTTAATTACAGCCTGAGTTTCCAGTTCTATTCAACCCTTCTCATTTTATGCTTAACTTAATAATCTGAATGTCAAATCATTGTTGACTCACGGATCAGTTTCAAAAAATATAATTCTGTATTATTGTGAACATATTGCCAGACTCTTCTGATACCATTAAAAAACATCTGTTCCATATATGATCTTTAGTTACCAAAAATAAAGAGGATACCATATGGGCATCACTTGCATATCTTACTTGTTTTTCACTCCTTAAACAGTTCAAATACCTGCACAACAGTTGTGGCACTGTCTGAGATTCCAGATTGGTGTTGGAGTCTTTTTTTGTACAGTGATAAATGTAAGACAAAGGGGAGTGAGAAAAGCTTAAGATTGTTCAAAATTGAAAGAACTTAAGGGACAAAACTAGTAAGGCCTTAACTAAAGCAGTAACTTTTAAAAGTCACGATTTATCTTAAGATACTCTAAAATGCTATTGGGTGAGCAAACTGTTATGCCTGTCCTACAGTATGGCTGGCTGCTACTATTTTTGATAACGAACTAAGCCCTGTACGTTCTGATGCAGAATACAAGGCATCATTTTCCTATGTCGTGTTATACCAGTTAACTATGGCAAAAAATGCACTTCATTACTTTCTGTAATGTATCCAGTGACTCATTATGCCTGGTCAATCAAATTATTCTAAATTCGTATTTCAACAGACTTGTATTATGTGAGTATGTTTCGAATCTGAACTGCAGTCCTCCTTGACTGAACTGAATGATGTTTTAGTTTGTTACATTATAGTAATCCTTCTCTGGTAGAGCAGTACACATCAGAAAAAAATGTAGTATTTTAGAGAATATATTTAACAGCAGGCAGGTTAGTAAATGTTTGTCTGAGAGTGTTGCTTCAATTGGAGTGCAGTTGCTAAATAATCTGACCTACAGTGTTATTTGCTCTTAAGTTTTTTTTCTTTGCCATCATGATCCAACTTACCTGAGTGAATAAACTTTTAAGAGATAGCATGAGTATTGTTTGAATTGTGTGCCAAATACTATCACATAATCACAGAAAGATATCCTATTCCATTTTCCTGCAAAGCCCAGTCAACTGAAACTCGAATCTCTTCTGTCATTTAAGAATTGCCATAAAAACCGCAGCTCTGTCTTCCACCCGTTTCCATTCCTTTTCATTTCCATGCTCTTATAAGAGACTCACAGACACAGTGTTATTAACTGAATGTTGTGGGGGTTTATTTATTTATTATTATCTTGGAATGTCTTTGGCATGATTAACATTTGTAAAAATATCTTTTTTTTCTATGTTCTGAATCAGTTCAGAGTCAGATTATGAAATGCATTAAAAAGAAACAAAAATCTTTATCTGTGAAAATAATTTTAATATAACAGTTAATCTTACAATCTTATTTTTGAACAGACTCAAAGCTCATTGTGAGAAAGTAAAGTGTGTGGATCAGAGGGTGAGATACCAGTTCTAGGTAATATATTTGATAACAGTGCAAGTACCCAGACTTTGAAAGTATACATTAAGAGCAAGGTCTGTGCTGTACTATACAGCTTTGTGAAAAGGCTTTCTTACTTATTTTAAACAAAGCATTTATTGATGAAGCTGAACTCCAGTTTTGAGATGTGTCTGTCAACACAGCACAGTATTTTTACAGTAACCTAGTCAGACTTGCTACAATTCTAATGCCATAAACAGAGTAAACTTCAAGAATATGTTTGGCTCAGCAGTTGTTGTCTTGAGGTAAATGTTCTTTATGTTAGTCAAGAAATAAATAAAAGTACTCAAGTAATAACAAGTGGGTACAGCACGGTTCAAATATAACAGAATTGCAGCATTTACCATATTTTAGCATACAAATATACATTCCATACCAGCGAAAAACTGTCTGCAGTTTTAGTATGGTGGTGTCAGGGGATGAACAGCATCATGTAGAATTTCTTGAGTGTTATATTACAAATGATGTCCATATTTAAGCATAGGAGTTATTTCTAACTTTATGTTGCTTGCCTCCAAAGTTCCAAGTCTACTTTTGCTATGGCAGGTATGTATACTAAAAAGATAGTCACTAGAAAACAAAAGAGCCGGAATGAGTCTAAAAAGTTTTTGTAAATTACGCAAAAATTCACAACTGTCTCTGTAGGCTCAGAAAAAGAATTTGAGTAACAGGATATGTCTGTAATTTTTCTTAAATACACATTATTTCTGCCACTAATTTAGAGCTATGTGAGGGGGTCACACAGATCTTGAGGGCCAGTACAGAGATACCAACTGATATATATTACATATATATTATCTTATACGTATGTATTATATTCTTAATGATAATGGAGAAGTGAAGACAAAAATGTTCTCCAACTGTGTTTTATTGCATTCATAATAGAATGAAATTCATGTGAGAAGTATCTGACTTGTTAGCAGCTTCAGGAATTATACACACAAAGAATTTCTTTCTTCTTTTGGTTTTCTTTATGGCAGAGAAAGGGACAACTGACTTCATTATTCTTCTCATATGTAATATTCACGCCATTCAGAAACTTGGAGGGGAAAAAATGGCTTCTATAAAAATTCCATGCAAGAACTCTTCTTCTGCAAAATGATGTATCTATACTAACAAGAGATAGAATGGTTACTTCTGTATGTAGTAGCATTGTAGAGCTAAGACAAGAGATCGGTATCCCTATCTAGTTTTTTCTAAAATTCCTCCATGTCCTTCTAAAATTTAGGTTACATTCTGTTAAATTTTTACATCTATTTCAAAGAAGGCATTTTGAACTTGACTAAAGAGAATGTGTTCAGCGGTATTCAAGAAGTTTCTCTCTTTAGTGCACAAACATTTCATTTGAATAGATACAGCAAAGAAGAGATTCAACACTGGCAGGGGAAGGGAGTCTTGAATACTTACTGGAATACATATTCATTCCTGTTAAGACTCTACTAGCTTTAAAGAAGTCACTCAAAGTATGAATGTAGAAATTGTGCTTATTTAAATTTATTAGTAGTCTGAATTTTAATGATGTGTGACCCAGAAATTATTTAGAATAGCAGTACATTTTGAGTAGCACTCTGGATTTTTTATTTTTTTCATGTAAATTTTGTTTGAAAGCTTCCATGTAAAAGTAGCTGCTGTTTAACTTGAAGACTCGATTGAAAATGTTTTGGAGAGTTTCTTGCACTGTTTCTGGTGTAGGCTGAGAAGAGTTAATGAACATGACTTTCTTTAATTAGTCTATTCTTTTAGTTAGTCTTTTTAAGTTAGTCTATTCTTTTATTATTAATAATATAGAGTTTTAGAAGTTAAAAACTCATGCTAAAAGCTGTGTCATTTCATATATTAAGTTTCTTCTCTGTGCTTAAAACAAGACTGGATTTCATTTTAAAGAAGAAATATTCTGAAATATGTATATTTTCAATAATATTAGCTTTGGTTTGCTTTCTTCTTAAAAGAGGTATACAAACCACAATGGCTTTATGAAGTAATTTGAATTAGCTATTGAGCACTGAAGACTTGCACTAAATTCAGAGAGAGAATGCAATGCAATGAGAAAGTATACTTGGATCCATTAATACATGTAATATAAACATTAGTGCAGTGTCTGTGGGCTATGCGTGTTATGTTTCTCACATGTAGTGAATATTCATTTGATTATGCTGGCAATAGAAATCTAAGAATGTAAAATGTGAAATGTAAATGAAATGTGAATGTACAATCACATTCCCTATGAAGTTCACAGCTCTCATGGCTTTGGTGCATTTAGGTACTCTAGTTTAAAATGTTACGCACCTGTTCTGCATACCCTGCTCCTTTGCAGACCCTTACTATTCTCGTAATGGGGAGCAAAATAAGATTTCTATCTGTACCACAGTTATCTTAGTTAAGTTTGGTGTATAATAGCTAGCGAGGGCAGGTTGTTTCACAGTACTTGTGGTGTAGAAGGCAATTTTTATGATTAAAAATAGTCAAATCAGGATAATAGAAAGACCAACTTGTGTTTTATGTTGCAGACTGTTGAAGCAAGAGAGTTTTCTTACCTTAACACCATGAAGTTTTCCTTTTAGAATAGATTTTAAAAAAGAATAGTGTATGTTAGAAACGACTATAATGCTGTTACACCAGAAACTTACATTTTATTTGTAATAAGTACATAATGTAATAGCTAAGGAATCAATGTAGGTTTTTGGGGAAAGCAACTTTACAAGAAGGACATGGACCTGTTAGAGAGGGTCCAGAGAAGGGCCACAAAAACGATCAAAGGGCTGGAGCACCGCTCCTGTGAGGACAGGCTGAAAGACTTGGGGTTGTTCAGCCGGGAGAAGAGAAGGCTCCAGGGAGACCTTATTGTGGCCTTTCAGTATTTAAAGGAGTCTTCTAAGAAAGATGGGGACAAACTCTTTAGCAGGGGCTGTTGCAATAGGACAAGGGGTCATGGTTTTAAACTAAAATGGGGTAGGTTTAGACTAGATAAAAGGAAGAAATTTTTTACAATGAGGGTGGTGAAGCACTGGAAAGGTTGCCCAGAGAGGTGATAGATGCCCCATCCCTGGAAACACTAAAGGTCAGGCTGAACAGGGCTGATATAGTTGAAGATGTGCCTGCTGATTGCAGGAGGGTTGGACTAGATGACCTTTAGAGGTCCCTTCCAACCCAAACTATTCTATGATTCTACGAACTTTCATTATTTGTTTTTATTCTTCTATGGCATAACGCTTGCTTTATCAGAAGATATCAGTATTGTCTCAATATAAGCTTATCTAAAAGAGCCTGTTGCAGTACCTGTTACTGAACAAAAAGGAGGCTGTAACATTATATTACTGAAAAGGATACATAGACTAATTTTTCTAAAAATCCACAGGGATCTTTACAAGCTCTACTAGCATGCTCCTCTAGATATGAACTTAAAAAACAATATAGACAATAGTTCAATTAGACTGTTCATAAAGGAGTATTTAAAGGAAAGGAGTAGTTGTCTTGAAAGAAAAACTGAAGTCCAGGATGACTACATAACATTCAGAGGCAACAGATCACAGGTACTGGTATTTCAGAAATAAATTCTATTTTTCTTCATTGTTTTAAAATAGGTACCTGTAAATAGATGTCTTTTAAATTCAGGTACCGTGTTTTTTATTGTACATTTATAACATTAAATTTAATAGCTATGATCATATCTAGCAGATAGGTTTTCTGTGCTGTTTATAGGCTGTAAAACCTTTCTTTTAAGAATGTACAGGGAAAAAAAAAGACACATTTGTATTACACGGGAGAAATTTCCTTACTCGTGCCATCTAAAAGAGAATTATTTTTTGCATTCATTGTGAATTATTTAGAATGCTATTGATTGTATATTGGAAACATATTTTCTCATATCAGGTATCTCTTGCAAGCAATTTAAAGGACTATCAGAACTTAGATAACCTTGAAAAATGAGTCTGGTGAACATGATTTCCACTCCCACCCTCACTCCCAGTTATTGCAGCACCATATATCACTCAGATGGCAGTTGAAACAATTACAGTATTCGTTTTTTGCCTTACTCCTTGCATAGCAAGGGTTGTTGCATTTCATTATCCATTAAGGTCATGTTCTAGTTTACTACAAGCACACTCTTGCCACTGCGTCAGACACTAGAACACGATTAACAGTGTCAGATCCTGTTAACGTTTACATCATAACTGGAAGCAGATATTGAAGTGAAGCGCAAATTAAAGACTGCTAAAAAGCCTGCCACTAACAATTATGGTGGGGCAGTATTAAATTTCTCATTTGTTTCCAAAGGTCAGATTAATAAAGCTGCATGGCACATTATCATAAAGGGTGGACCCAGCTGTCTGTTTTTATTATGGTTAAAAGTCTGGTGTTTCTAAGGAGACTTTGCAAGGAATAAATGCATCCATTTTAACTAGCAGTTTAAATGTGGGTAATTATTAGACCCTTTTCTGAAGAGATCCAAACCAGAGGTTGCTGTCGATCAAATGTCTTTCTGCTTTTCAATTTACAAATATAAAAAGTAGGTTTCTTTTATAAATTCTTTTCAGTTTTTAATCCTTAAATTTTAAATAGCTCCCCAAATACCTGAAAAGCTTATTCCTTAGATGAACCAGCTGTATATTAAACTACATCAAATATTAAAAATAGGCCTATCCCTAACTATTCCAACATGACTTAAACTATCCTTTTTTCTTGATTCAGAAGCATTTTAAAGAATTTCATTAAAAGAAATAGTGTTTTTGGTTTTTTCCCAGAATATGAACAGCACAATCTTCCTGCTGTTTTGTTTATGTGACAGAAATATGAAAAAATACTCCTTATAATTATTATGACTGTGAAGAACATAATAACATTCTTCCTAAAGAACACTATCTAGTACAGATATATCTGTCTATGTCTAGTACCCTGATGTATGAATAAGCAGAATTCCATGGGTGTTACACAAATGAACATAACAATATTACAGGTGTATTCCCCATTTAGTACTTCAAAGAACTCTAGTGTTTTAAATTTTTTGGAAAACGAACTTTCAGTTTGTTGCCAGGTAAAGAGCAATTCTTTTCCCTGGAAAATTTACACTGGAACTGATCTCCATTTATGCACAGCTTCTTCAGAAAATAATTTCAGCCCAAAGGGACACTACCGGGCTTTAAATGAGGAAAAACTTATCTTCTGTATTTTTTGGTCTATTTTTGGAAGGTGTAGTTTTTGGACCGTATAGATGTTGGCTAGCGATAGATACTCCACAGATTAGAACTACAGCTAATTTAACTATTTAAATTAAAGATTTTAATTCATTTAACACAGTGGATAGATAGTTCATAGTTTAAGATTTAATTCTCTAAAGTCAAATTAAAAACTATGTTTACATTGCAGCTGTTCAAGGGATTAGTACAAGAAGATACAACACTTCTTTGATTATGCAGTTGCATACATCTTTAGTAAATGAATGCAACTTTCTACCCTTTCTTCCTAATAATAAAAATTCTGGGAATTTTGAAAATAGCTTTTTTAAGTTTTTTTTTTTCTAATGTAAAAGTAAATTAGATATTGTAAGAAAAAGAAAAAAAGAGATTTTTTTTTTCTTTAAATTCACATAAATTAACAAAAATCACAGCATCCTGTGAAGAAAAAGGAAACTACTGATTTGACAGGAAGTTGCCACTAGAGTTACAAAGATATAGATTGCACATATTGCTGAAGGGGTTGAATGTTTTTCCGGTTTATATTGAAAATGAGATTAAATATAATGGAACAAATTTCAAGGAACTGGAATAACTTTTTTGCTAAAATCAAAGTAACCTTTTTGAAGCAACATAGGAAAAAGGGAAAAAAAAAAACCAACAACCCAAAACTTAATCAACTGGATGATGACTTGGGTAACCAACATGTCATAAAGAAACAGATGTGTTCATAACATACCAAGGAAGGTTTTCCTAGCAGATATAGAGAAATAATAAGAAGTATTATATATGATGCAACTTAAACCTCATCTAACATACTGTATCTGAATGGTCATGTTTCTGATTGAATTGAATTTAATCTTGAACAGGTACAGAGAAGGGCTACTGCAATGATCAGTGTTTTATAAGTAAAAACTCAAGAACTCAACTTGTTTTGCCTACCAGAATGTAAGACTTTAAATTATTTTGGTAAAAATGTTTTAAAAGGGTATGGAACTTCTTAGATGAAATATTAGCTAGATTATGGTTATTTTAGACAAGAGGCACTTTCCCTTGCATGCAGCAAGACATTTCTCTATGTGCAGATTATTCCTCTTTACATGAATTAATATGATAGCATCAGATTTAAAAATATCATGTATGATTGTGTGCAAATGATAAAATAAAACCGGAACGAAACCTGTTTCAGGAGTAATTTTTGGAACTAAGGAGGAGATTTAGTGCTTTGCAAGTAAGAAAATTTGTTTGAGTTCATGCGAAGTGATACATTAGTAAAAAAAAAACCAAACAAATGGAAATTGTTTGAAGGAAATGGTAGAAAGACCCACAACCTCTCCTTTACATTGAAGCAAGGCTTTCCTTATCTGGAGGACTAATCTAAGGTAATCTGTTTACAGGGTGAGGTAATATGCCTCATTTGGGATATGATAAAACCTCTGTTTTGTTGGCTTCTGTTTCCTGTGTACAAATAAGTCTATTTGTGTTGCTGTGTCTGGGATCATTTTCTCTAAAACCTTTTTGAGTGTTCTTTCCCACCTGTGCCCCATTTTGTGTAAGCTAAGTCTCCACTTTTCATACCAGCCATTCATATATCTTTGATGATTTGGCACGGCAGAAAGTAATCCATGTTCTCAGGAGAGAACGTTTAAGGTTTTAAAACTCAGCCTCCCTCGAATATCCAAGTGTAGGATATGCCTAGGAACTTCCAAAGCTTTTTAGAGATCAAGTATTTGAAGTTACTTCTAGCTTTTTTTCACAGTCATGGGACACATAGCTTTCAGTTTCGGAGTCCAAAGAGGAGTGGACTTTATGGAATAGTCGGAGTGAAAATAGTTCAGGTGAACACTAAATTTGGATCATGTCTTTACCTGTGTATGTTTGTCATTTGACCTATGCTTCCATTACCTAGGAGAGCCCGATGAATCTTCAAGAAAGAATTGCATTTTATTAATTAATATTAATTCAAATATTTTCTAGTCTTTAAGATGTTATCTGAAATCCCAATAGAATAACTTCCTACTGATTCTTAAATGTTTTTTGATGTACATGATGTATGGGTAATTGTCAGAAAAAATTTGTCTTACAAAATTGTAACTGTTGACAATAATGTTTGCCAAATTTTGTTTTGCTCAGATAGGGAAAAGGTAGCCATATGGTATCATGGCAATGGCAGTAATAAACTGTCATTCTGTGTGGCCCTGCATAACTACAAGTGGAGGCATTTGGCTGTTCAGGCAACAGTTACTGATCAAAAATCTGCTTATCAGTGTTTCCAGAAACACAAGACGGATTTTTGCCCATTCATCTATCAGAATTTTCTTGCACAAAGATTGGTTAAAAGGTAAATCCACATTTGATAAAGTCCTGGGTGATCCTTGGTTAAATAATCTAAGAGATTTGACAGAAATGATTACACATCTAAATACCATTCTATAAGCAAGTGTCTTGTATCCGAAAGCGAAGTGGTATAGTAGGATGCTTTCTCCTCTTCATGCTTGCTGGACTTTGTAGCATGTAGAATCTATTTGCACATATGGTGCACTGCCTATAAATTTTTATTTTTCTAGCATTTGGTTTCCTTTCTAGACTTAGTGTAAGCACAGGCTTAGATCGCTATGCTGGCAGGGTCTCAATACAAAAATTCTTGATAATAAGGTTCAAATTACTCGCCATTTAAATTATGCAAAAAGAACACAGATACAATTGTGAATGCTGGCCCACTAGCAATAATCAGTCAAATCTTGATGGTTTTATTCTCTTGAAACACCATGAAAAATCAATGATGGCATTGCTTGAATAGAAATTCAAGAAAAAGTTTTATTATGGTTCAAAAATAAATAAATCTGAGAATATTAAAGCAAGCATTTTTCTTAGCTTTATAAAATCCTGCATAGAGCTGATTAAATGAAGGCTCTCTGGAGGAAAGGAAGAATAAAGAAATTTAGCAAATAGAAAGGCATACAAAAATCCCATTTGTATTATAAGTGCCACCAAGGTTCTAATTAGCACACATTGATTCTTCCTCATAAAATGTAAAAGCTGTGATTTTATAGCTTTAAGTATAATTGCCCACTAAAAATGCACTACAAATGGGGGAAAAAAAACCCCAATAAAATAATATTCTGGTATCATAATTTCTGTGCTCAAAAGATCATTTATGTAGCTTGCACTCCAGTCTAATCAGCAGAAATCTGACCTTCTTTCCCCAGAAACATTGAAAAATCTTGTTTTTTTTTATTATTGTCATTGACATTTCAAAATAAAAACAGTATACAGAGTTACAAGTATGATTAATGAAATAATATCACCAGAAGTCGCACAGCATCATAAAATCTAGAATGTTTTTATATTGCTTAAACACAGTCTTTCTGCGGTGGTTCAACATGCTCCTACATAATATTTCAGTCAAAATGCAGATTAGGTTTAAACTGCCTTTATTATAACTTGGAAAATATAATTTACTTGTATGTTGACTCTAATTGACCAATTCAGAATTTTTTTTTTTTTGCTTTTGTACGTCATTGAAACATTTGTTATCTTTACATCTGGAGGTAAAAAAACCTGTAAAACAAAGGGGATTTCACATGATTCACACAATCTACTCTCTTTTATGTGCTTATCTAATGAAATTATTACCCTTGTGCAGGTACTTGCTGTTTTCCACTTAAGTTCAAAAACTTAGTTTCAATGTAGGAAAAAAAATAGAAATCAGAAGCTGAAGTTAGATGCTTAAGGCAGTCAGTGCAAGTATTTTCTGTACCTTGCATTGGTATAAGAGCAGACAGAAAAGATGTTGAAGCAAGTATGAAGCTTTTTATCCATAGAAATATGGATATTGATAATGATGCTCAATGCAGAAATTTGCCTATGTTGTAAAGATTGCTTTAAATTATATATTGGGATAGATGCTAGTAATAATATAGATAATTCTGCACATGGCTGGTCATTATTTAGGCTATTCATAAATTTGAAATAGACCTGGCTGGGTAAAGCCCTGAGCAACCTGGTCTGACCTCATACCTGACCTTGCATTGAGCAGGAGAATGGACTAGAGACCTCGCAAGGTCCCTTTCAACCTGAATTACTTACGACTCCTGATTCTTTGTTCTGGGCATTTCTAACTTTGCTTAAAAACATGATTAGCTTGATGGAAACAACTCTAAACATTAATGATGCAAAGATAAGTCTTACAAAGTTACTCAATAATGGTTTCCACAGGCTTATAAGCATTGCTGGTTGGAAAAATATATCAACAGTTTTTAAGTGAACAGCTAGTATGTTTGGCCATACCAAGTGCAACTTTTAAGTGACTGTTGCCATGTCGAATGGCTGTATTATTAGAACACATTTCAGATCTCTACAATAGAAGTTTAAATATTTGCTTTTAAAAATAATTCAGTGTTAAAGAAAAGCTTGTTGAAATATGGCTTTTCATTCTATTGAGGGAAGTGATCAGGTTGCCCTTATGTAACAGTAAAAGCAATGTCACGACATGTCACAAAGATGAGCTCTATCAGCTAACAGCCTTTTATTTTTTATGTAATGTCTTTAATATAAGCCCTGAGCACAGGTGTTTTTCTGCTCCAGACGAAGGGGAATTCATTTGTTTCCCTTACTTTCTGCTCCTTCTGTGCTTTGCCTTTATATGAAGGTAATGTTAAATCAATAAATACACCTAAACAAAGGAGAAAAAAATCCCACCTCATCATCTCTATATCTTGTGCAAATGAGTTTCCCTTGATGTGCCTGCATTGTCAAGTAAAATAAGTACATTATTACTTATGGAAGATGGAGTTAAGGATTTGCCATTGGGCCCATACAGTAACTTAGAGTAGAGAGAGGCACAGCAATGGAACTAATTGTTTTTCAAAGGCTTCACCCAAATATTTCAACAGTGTAGGGATTGTTGGTTGTTTAAAATATATTTATTTGTGTTTTCTCCTTACTATTGAAATAAAAGAATGTGGCATCCTCCAAAACATATACAGAATCAATAGTGAGAACTAGAACAGTAAGATGTTTTTTGGCACAAATTGCATCCAATGAATTTCAAATTCTGATGGCAGATAGTGTTGCTGTGATGAATCAAAAAAAAAAAAAGTGCTAGCCTTTGATCAAGAAAAAATTATTTGGAAAATGTCTCAAATGGTTACTTCTAGTTTGTCTTGTAGCATCTCTTTATTTCCTGCTTGTGGTCGGTACAAAATGTACAGAAAGAGAATATCTGCCCAGAACGGAAATGAGAACCTAGGAAAAAGCATTTCTTGTGAATTTTTAATAGGCTTTAAATACATAAACACCCCTTTGAAGGTATCATGTCATCTACTGCAAGTGTAATAAAAATAGCAGGAAATTCTGAGCCTTTTCCTGTCCATTTCTTTATTTCCACTTCAATTTGAAGTGATGGCTTAGGCAAGATTTGTAAATGTAATGTTTGGGTGTTTTGGTTGTGGTTTTTTTTTTGCAGGGAGAGGTTGGGACATTTTTGGTAAAGCATGTCACAAAAAAGGTGGCTATCTGTATGACTGTATACACTCAGTCTGGATCAATGCTCTTTAAAACATTAACATTTTTCATATGCCTGTATATTCTAACATACTTGGTGGGCATACTGATTACTGAATGTGCAGGTGTGTGACCTGTTATGATCCTCTTTCCTTGCTTATTAAGAAAAAAGAGCCTTTTTATGTGCCCACTTATCTTTATAAGCGGTCAATTGCAAATGACATTTCTTCCTTTCCTTGCCTCTCCAGAGAGATATTATGAGACGTGAAGCCTGTTTACTTTCTTTCAAGCTTCTCTTTACTGACTGAGACTGCCCTTTTCCACACGTCTACTTTATTCTTCCAGTTGTGGCAAATGCTTAGAGGTTAGGGGAATCATAAATGCAAGCAAGCTACATGCTAACCATAAAGAGCATGAAGGTCAGTACTGTTTCCCACACTGGGATTACAGTGTCCCATCAGACACCTTAGCAATCTGATCTAGTTGCTATCAGAAAAGTCAATATTAGCATTTTGTTGAATATGCATGCACACCAGTGTTTGGGAAAAGGGCTATTTGGTATCTGTGCTTGTATGATTATCTTGTTTGCATTCACAAGATACTATCTGCATATCCTCTAATGATTCAAAGACAACACTGTATGGAGTTATTTCATTATTAGGATTAATTCTTTGCTATTCTAAATTGAACAGGCTTAGAATTTGATGTTCTTTAATTTCAGCTAGGGCACTGGAAGGACAACTTGAAGAAAAATATAAAAAAATGCTTTCATTCATAGAATGTTAACATAGAGAAGCTATTTTAGTTCATGGTATGTTTGTGTATCACTTTTAAAAACTCATGAATCACACTGCTTACTGAGAAACGTTATCTGCAAACAGTAGTGCAAAATTGATTGCTGATTTTTAAATGGTCTAAAAATTATCTAATCAACAGAATTTTGATGAAAACTAATTTGAATGTGAAGATTTTTTTTAACTGGTGTGCAATCATGTTTTGCAGGCTACAAAGTAAAAAGGTGTTTTGTATGGGCAGAATCTTGGATACGTATCTTGAGCCTGGTTGACCAGTGAAATTCTGTAGGTGTGCTGGATTTTGACTGCAGGCAGAGACTTAAATCAGACCACATCTTTCTGAAAGCTTTTATAACGCAGGAAAAAAATACTTTTCAGAGATCCATGAAAGTATCTCAGCAAGTAATTTACAAAATTGCTCCCTTGTGCTTTGGAAAATACTGGGTAGAGATCAGTCATTTAAAACTTTGTAGCTCTTTGCAGCCTGATTCAATGCCTGAAAATCCTCTTGCTTTCCATATATCAGTAATACAGACTATCGTAAGACATTATGAATTCACTTGCCAATAGTGTGACTTTGCATAGAAAAGTTCTATATTCATTGATATTTGAGGTAGAAAAGGTGGGCTGTAGTTAGCAGAAAAATAAGGGCCAACAGAATCTTGCCATCTTGCTGCCAATCCTGCTGCCTTCTGCCAGCAATGGATGGAAACAATGAATTTTAAAGTGTTCTTTTGAAATTAATACCTATCTGTTAAACATAAATTTGACTAGCCAATTTAATCATGCCTTATGTCATTCGAGATGGTGTCTGTAGAAGATGCAGCTGGACATCAGAGTGACCAGGGAAGAGTTTTAAGATAATAAGAGGGAGACCTGGGCACTTCTGGCAACATTCTCAAAATAAGAGAGAAAATCTGGACACCAGTGAACCAATTTAGTTAATTGTGCCTTAATTTTCCCTTGGTGTTTGACTCGGGACTTGTGAGTTCTAATAAGCTTTGCATTGACTGTGTGAATCATGTCATGCATACAAAGAAAGCCATTTTTACTGTCCTGAGTGTTTTGCAACTTGACATGATGACACTACTTTGAGAAATATTAAATTTTCGGCTAAAAAAATTAGGCATAGGGGAAAGCTTTTCTTGAAATCTGTGAACAGGGGATCCTAGGGGCTAAATATGTTGTTAGTTTCTAAATAAAAAATAAACAATAGCAGTTTATCAGCTGTGAAATACAACAGCAGGAGTTGCAGTGGTAACATTAAATTTAAAACTATGCATAGGACGTATGTCCTTTAATTTGAAGGAGAGCTCATGTCACATTAATACCTGGTTTTCTCAAAGTTATGGAGTGTATATGTAAACCAGCCAGCTACTAAAAATGACCTTTATTTGCAGTATCTGTATACCCTCAGTTATTAGTGGTTCTTTTTTTTCCAAGAGCTCTGTCAGATTGGGTAGGCCTTTCAGAAGAGGGAACTGAAATCCATATCACATCAAGTGAATTTCTTAGAGCCATGTGAAGCCTGTGATGAAACGCCTGAGAGACAGACCCCTGCATATTGAGTCTGTGAGTCCGCCCAGTCTTTCCACACAGATACGTGATCAAGAGCTTGAAATATACATTGTATTTATTTAAATGTCAACACTTATATATGGATTTCTGAAACTTGATCATGTCATCTGTAAAACAGAAACTGGAAGCCAGTTTCAGAATGGAAAAGTCAGAAACATTTTAGATGTATCGAATTCTTCCACTCAGCTTTTGAAGGCACAAAGAAATGCCTTAGTTTTGGTATATTCCTTTTCATTATTATTTTCTCACTACTAAATATTCCATAGTTTCTTTTTTGTTGTTGTTTTTGTGTGGTTTTTGTTTGTTTGGTTTTGTTTTCCTGAGAGAAGGAGAACAGGATATGTCTTGCTCCTTTTGTGTTCATCTTTTACATTTTTGACATGTTTTTCTGGAGCTAGAAAGAATGTCATCTTAAAGAACATCAAACTGACTTTTTGGCTGTTGGGCCGAAATGTGTGGCTAGCCTTATTCTAAATAAATAAGCAGGAAATTATAAATAATGGAGTAGTCATTTTATTCTACTAAATAATGAAATTCATATAATGAAGAAATAAACAATTCCATTTTATGTTATCTGAAAAATTGATAACTAGTTTGTGGTTTTTACATTATTCAGATAACAGAAAATGTGCAATAACTTTGGATCTGCGTCTTCTTTTCAGCGATACAACTACAAGGCTTAGCAGAATATGTATTATCTACTCATTTCTAAAACCAGAGATATTTATGTAACAAAATAGGTATTTGAAAAATCAACATATGGTTTTGGTCCTCAGTGGAGTAACAGCCTTTGATTACAGTCTAAATGATAGTCTGAATAATCGCTGGGATTTCTTCAAAGATATGAATGTATTAGGTAATTGTTTGGTACTAAAACTATGTTTGTTCTTTGTGTTTTATTAAGAGAGCTGCAGTTAATAGAGTTAATAGATGGTATAACATTCCCTACTTTTTCAGTAATAATGTCTACAAAATCAGTATTACCTTGATTCCAGTTTGTACATATCACCAACAGAGAGCCACAGAAATTTTTTAAGCGCACATCAAATGCTAGGCTTTCTCTTTTATAGTAATTGCGTTTAAGAAAATGTGTTTGCTGTGTGTGCTTTAGTTGCAAATTCCAAGTTGTGCTGGCATTTTAACTGAGCTTTTGCAGTGTGTTGTCATACTGAACAGATTTGATAGATAATATACAGTGCAGCAAAGATGTATTATGTGCTTCTGTTCTTCACATTTCTTTTTTTTTTGTTTTTTCTTTTTTTTTATGAACCTCAAAAGTATGTTTATTGCCAAAATGGTTTAATCCAATGACACAAAAAAAATCTGGATGAACCTATCAGCTAAAAACTGTAACACTTCTACAGTTTTGACAGATTTGTACTTTTTTTTCCTATAAAAAGTAATAATTTTACTAAACTAAAATACAAGGAAAAAGGAATGTAAAAGAAAATCGGTCTACTGCAGTGAAAACCATGTACTATAAGAACTGTAAAACCTCATGATTATATGCTAGGCAAGCTAACCTTATTTTCTTTTCCTTTATTTTAATTTCTCTTTTCTTTAATATCGTAAAATTTTGAGCAGTGCTGTGAAAATTCTGTTAAAAATAATTGCTTAAAATCTAGCAAATCCAAAGAACTGTTTGTTTTTTAATACCATAAAATAAAGCTAGAAAACTTTTTTTTTTAAGTTTAGAAACTGTTGAATAACAGTATAAATGCTTGAAAAGATACTGAATTTAAGCAAACTATGCATTGGAATTTGTCTTAATTATTTTCGTTTGGTTTTCTGAGCTTATTTTTTTGACAGATAAATTCTGTGTTGTATATAATCACCTCATTTCACCATTAAGGGAGTGGGAAACTTTTGAAGAGAAATTAAAACATACAAAAGCTAATTTTGGTATACTAAACAACTGGTGAACTTATACCCTTATTGAGGCTCCTGAAAAAACAGTTGTCTCCTGTCTAACACTTTTAATACACTGCTTCAAATCAAAAAGATACTGAATGACATGGAAACTTTTTCTTTTCCACTCCAGACAATAATATGATTTTAAGGGAGGATGCCAAGGTCACAGGATTGCATTCCTTAGAGGACGTAAACAAAAGGCACACGTCCTGTAAATGTGAAATGGGGTAAAGTGGGAGATATCATTTAGATCCCTATGCAAGATTTCTGAGTAAAACTTCAGTGCATACAAGTTTTCAGGAATCTACATGGGGGTATTTTTTTTAGGTTGCACTTTCAAACTTGATGTTTATATTCTTTGTATGTAAACCCTATGCAGAATAAGAAAGTATCATCCTATGTTGTAACATTTCAAGAGCAAAAACTAAGATCTAAATAGAGGAAAAAACAAATGTCATTATTTTAATTCCAAATGATATTTGACGAAATATCATTCCAAAATTATTTTCCACTGATATTTTCAAAGAAAAGCTAGAATTTAAAATTAAAAAAAAAAAATCTATGGGGCCCAATGAAATTTTTATCTCTAACACTCAATTTTTGTAATCTTCTCTATAACAGCCCTGAGCAAATAATCTGGTTTAGATATATTTTGCTGCCTTGTGTAGTGTAACTTTTGAATGGCTTCCAGAAGAGATCTAAGATCTCAAAAGCTATATTATCCATGACCTGAGAATGTGTGTGTATATAAATTATGGTACATAATTGTTGCGGAATATAATATGCACTATAGATTAATTTATATTTATCTTAAAATAAAACTTGACTCATGAATTACTGAAAATTACAATAGGAGGTCAAGTAGTCATTACAATTATTTTTAGGTCCCTGGAAAAATATTCATCTTTTTTCACTACAATTGCTGTTTGAGTGAAAATCTTTTTGGGTAGGGAGGACTTGAAATATTAAACTATCTTTGATCATTTCAAAATATAGCAGCCAGTTTAGGAACAGCAGTGAGAGATCAAAGATATCTGATAGGGTAAAACATCAGTGAGATAGAAGAAAGCCTGTGAGAATTGTAAGCCATCCATAGATAAGTAAAATCTGAATTTGCGTGCATATCAAAGATGAAACTGGTTGGAAAAGGTTGATTTTATGGTTGTAATTAAAAATTAGATGAAAACATGTTTGTAGTGACCTGGTTATATAGTCTGGCGAGAACACATATACTAGAGCCTATACATGTTATCTGTTGACAACTGTCAGATAGATGGCAAAGTAACTGTAATTCAAAATCAGTCCAACCAGTGTTACAAAACATGCATTTTTTTATGGGTGAAATTTGTTAGCTAGTCCCGCGTTGCTTAATGGAGCTTCTGCCAGCATAGAATCTAGAACAGAAGATTGCTTGCAAACTTCGAGCACCTACTTATTCAATTATAGTGTGCAGCTGGGGCAGTATGAAACAAGTATGAACCCTTAGTGTTAGGTTTTGATTAGCTTACACAGAATGACTTGCCACCCCTGTCACTCAATTCTCTTTTTTTCCCCTCTAAACACTGAGCAGGAGTCACTTTCTGAAATGATTATGCTTGCATTTTTTTACATAGAGGTTAATAGGACGTGAAAGATCTGAGTTTGAGTCAGGTCCTACTGATTTTCTTCGATGATTCTATGATTTTACTGTTGAAATTAGGCCACAATACAGCTCAGAAAGATGGGCAAGACTGTAAGTGTGAGAGAATTTGACCCTATAGGTTAGCAGATTTTTTTTTCTTGTTTTAATTCAACCTTAGGTAACTGTTACTTGTGAACAAGGTCTGATCAGAAGTTACTCTAAAGATTATGGGTTTGAGTTCATGAACCAGCTACAGTTATTTTGTGTTTTAGCGGCTGTCATCCTGTAATCTTAAAAAAAAATTCCATGAGAGACCATAGAAAACTTTTTTAGGCAGCATAACAACCACCGTTTCTATCCTGAGATTCCTTCCTACATAAGAACTACTGCAATTCATGTTATTCTTCTGGTCCAATATGCTCTTTCTTGAATGTTCATCTGGCTGATGTAGGTGTTATCTGTGGCTATAAGATTCCACATAAATTTCTGTATTGGAGATTCCCGCATGTATGGGTTGTCTAACCAGTAGTGTAAAATGCTGAAATTGGTGTTAGCCCATACAGTGCACTAGTGTAGCTAGTTCATATTCCATGAGTTCTGTTAAAGTTACAGAATTTCTGTTTCTGTATTTTTGGCACTAAAATGGCTGCACGGTGTATGGGCACTATGTGCTACATACTGTGTAGTACATTAACCCTGGTTAGATTTTCATGGAGAACTCATATATATATGGAAAAATAATACACCTTCACAGACCTCGCTTGTCCTTCTTTAATGTCCTCAATAGTTTTAATCTGAGAGTTTCTTCTGTATTTTTTTTCTGTCAGCTTTTCTCCTTAAGGTACCTCCTTATCCTAGAATATACAAAAACACTTTCATGACTTTTAAACGCTAGGTGGATCACAAGTCATATTCTTCTGTGCCCAGTGGGTATTTTGCTGATTTGGTAGCAGAATTTTGAACTGAAGAGCTAGCCCCAGTATGAGATTACATTTGTAATCCTTGCTCATATTAAAAGAGTCCAGACTTTTGTCTCAGAGGAAACCATTAAAATATTTGCAAACCGCTAATCTGTTCAGGGATTTTCTGTTGTTTATCTAGGGCAAGTCTACTGGCTAGTGTTTCTCTTTAATATTTCCTTATTTGGAGGAAACACAGCTCAGATAAGAAGGACAAAAATAGAATACAAGATAGAAATTAATCATAAAAAAATCAAATCATGAATGAAACCACATAGAGTCTGAAGTTGGTGTGGTCACATGTTTATCATTCAAACTAAAACATCAAAAAGCAATTTAAAAAAAATCTAACTTTGATCTTGGGAAGACATCTCTAGTTTCTTAAAATTGTCTTGGTTGACTCAGCTGGACATGGTTGAAATGTCTAATTCCAAGAGAAAATAGCTGTGCTATTGTTCAACATTTATATTATAGTGTAAGGTGCCTGTGAATGGAAAAAGGCTACATTATTTAGTGACATAAGTAAGTTTGCTTGGGAATCACTAATTTTCATTTGAGAGAATTGTTGGAAATTTAGGAAGATGGACAATAGACATTAGAAACCTTAGGTAATCAAGACTACATGCTTAAGGTATTACGTTTTCACTGAATCAAGTGTGTAATCTACAGAATTTGCAAAAGAAAAACTAGATTTATGTCAATATGCAGGAAGATTATTGCATTCATATTGAGGTTGCCTAACATGACAAACAACCTTCAACTTGAAGAAATAAATCTCATATTTATTTATTTTTCATTTCAGTCGCAGAGATCTACTCCAATTTTTCTATTGTTCTGGGATGTGGCACTCTGTCACAGAGAAAAGAGGCAATTTTTATGTTTCCCCAAACCATGTAAGGCTAAAATTGGAATTCTACCTGGAAGTTAACAGAACTCATGTGGATCACGGTTCAGTTTCTGATGTGAACTTCTCTATCAACAATTGGGGAACACTAGTCTGTACCAGCTTCTCTCTTTCAGAGTTTAGTTCTGCGTATATAATGCATTTGTATACCAAAACCAAGAAAAAAGACACAACTGGCAGTTGCAACCCAGAACACACATAGGGGAGGAAAGACAGAAGATGAAAAGAATGCTCCCAGCAACAGTCATGACATAGACACAAAGCAGTGCCAAGAACCTAATAATAAAGCACTTATATTTTGAATGTTTGCATTCCTTCTGAAGGGTTGTAGAATTCCTAATAATTTATCATTATGTTCTTGGCTTTAGGACAGCTATAAGTATTGAAAAACAATTACTTTCAGAAGATGTTCAATGGAGTGCAGGCTCCCATTGGCTTAATTCTGGTCAACATTATCTGTACACCTTGAATGTATTTCTACACAGTTATAAAAAAAAAAATAAATTGCAAGCAAAACCAGAACACCACCACAGTTTCAATTAACTATGTCTCCAGGGTTTAGAGACAATGGTAGAAATGCAAAAAAAGTCACCAGACCTCAAGCTCAGTGTATCATAGGTTAGACAACATGGTTTCTGAAACATATCTATAGTTATCAGAATTTTTAGTAGTATGAAAAACAGTGGGAAAAGTTGAAGTTCAGAAAACAGTGCTTCCCTTTCTTTTCCAAATCTCATTTTACATTATTTCTTGAAGCTAAAATAGGATTGGATATTATGCAAAAAAGAAGAGCTTTAATTTCACTCATTAATGTGTGTGCTTATATGGTACTAATTCTCTTTTTTCTGGGAGCTGGTCACATTACCCACCAGAACAGGAAATAAATTTTCTATTAATTTGTATTTTGCTGTATTTTGTATTCAATAGGAATTTTATGACACATCTGCTGTGCTAGCAGTCACTTTACTTCCATCCCCCATCTATCTGTACTGTCCATAGGAAACAAAATTCTTTGACAGGTATACTCTTTTGAGTATTGATGCTGATTTTTCTTTATAAAAGGTTTCTCTTTGGATTATTTTTTTCTGAGTGAAAGATGGTAAAAATGCAAGTAAACTGTATCATGAAAAGTACATATGTTTAAAACTAAATGAGATAAAGCCACAGAAGCAGACAAATTACATTTTCACATTATCTCTTTACTGCAGAAAAATTTTAGGTTTATGTAAACATCCCCAGAGCTTGAGACCTGGAGCTTGCCTAATACATACTGGGATTTCTTGAGGTGAGTCTTCAGCATACAGCATGAGTTCAGTATTCCTAGTTAAGGCATTTTTAATTGGAAAGTGTGACCTAACACAGAAAATGTTCTAATTTCTGAAATCCACTGAGCCTTTGTAGTAGTAGTTCCAAGGTACCATGCAGCAAGAATGTATGATTATTAGTAACAAAAGGAGCTAATATTCCTCAGTAACACCAGTATTGTGGTGTTGATGATGATGTACTCAAAGTACACAGTGCACTGTTGTGCATCTCACAACTACAGGCAGCAGTCTGAAAAGTCTGGCTGCCACCAAAATGTCTAGGCTCTACAACAAAGAAAATTTAAAGGGATGAATGAGAAAACACAGAGGGACTCTCCTTTTTTCACCTCTCTGAAACAATATTTTACCTGTAACCTTCCAGTGTTCTGTCATGCACTCTAATAAGTCTGGATTTGCTTCTGTGGTCTGTAAGTAGGGTGCCAATTCCATTGTGATTATAGATCAGAGATACACCCCTAGGCCTGGTTGTGATGGGATCACAGAGAAAAAGAAAGCTCCTAACCTTAAAAGAAACAACAAAGACTGGGAGGGTTTTATGTTGGTGTGCTGAGAAGACAGAAGATCAGATGGAGGTGATTTCAGGATGACACATGACACTTAGTACAGCTTTCAACAATAATCAGTTTTTCAGGGGTTGATTTCACACTTGATACTTTAACAAATGTAATCTACCTTAAATACTGAAGGACAAATTTAGCCTATCTGCAATTTCAGGCTTCAAAAGTTTGATGTCTGTGTTTAGAACATGAACTGTTCATGTTCTTCTGCTGCATTGCCCACAGGTTACTCCAAGGCACTTGACCCCCTCCCTGCCTTCCCCTTCAAAAGAACAAGTTGTAGTTTGTGTATTTTAAAGTGATAAGGAATCATACTTAAAATGCATTGATTTTAAATAGCAGCAGGCTTATGAAGTTTTATTTCTATTGCAGACAAGATTTAAGTTTTACATCATGCCTGCTGAAAAAAAAAAAGTGGGAAAGTGCTGTGTATTTCTCTGCATTAATACATGAACATTGCCACAGAAGCCCATCTATAATTCAAGTACAAGTTACAGAAATAAATTAATTTTAAGAGGATTGTATATGATTGTAGCTCTGACCTTCCCACACTTTCAGTGAGACACAGATAAAAGTGAAAGTTTAGAAAATTTCAGAGTTTGTTTTTTATATGGAACTTAGGGCTATTTAAAAGTTCTGCAGGTGATTAACCTTTAAGGGAAATGACAAGTAAAATTACACACTAGTGAATACAGCTAGCAATGAAATGGGCAAACAAATCCAGTGACAATACTGAAGTGAACTCATCTTGCTTTCATAAGATGATGACTGCCCTTGATGAATCTAATGAAACTATGTACCAGTGTTAGGAATGTGTTTATTTATGAGAAGTCTTACAGACCTAGCACAAGGAGTTGAACTGCTGAATTAGTTTTAGGTAGCATTAAAAATTTTGTGAAACCCTTTCTTTAATAAAGTTCCTGGTGGTTATTCTACCTCATAGAGGTTGTTTTTATGCCTTAATAATCAGCTCTGTCCAAAAGTAAATTAGCTGCTTCCTAGTCAGTACATCGTTAACTACTTACTAGTTACCTGAGGATTCCTTATATTTTTCTTTTTCTTCTTTTATAGTCTGGCTTCTTTAGAAAATGAAGCTTATGGAGTCTCTTTTTTTTTTTTCTTCTATCAGACCCCTCACAATAACTTTTTAAGCTCATTGATCAGACTGAGTCAGTTTTGAAAGAGAAATTGGAGTCTCAGAAATAAGTTCTACCACTTTTGTCCTAATCAGCAACTTTACAAAATGAACTTAATTATTATCTCACAGAGAGGAAGGGACATGGTCACAGTAAGTGCTGTACATGAGTAATGACAGGCCAACCACCATATACATGCTGGCATGTCATTTGGCTTATATGTTTGGTCTAGTCACCATGTGCTCTGCCTTTTTCACTGTGTGAGAAGAGAGAAAATTTTGGGGCAAGGGGAAGTAAAGAGAAAAGGCAGAGCTGAGAGGCAGGAGACAAAAATCTGTGAGAAATCAAGTTTCATTAGGCTGATGGCTTACAAAGAAATTTATATCCTTTATTTGTAATTCTCACTGGATATTGCCAAATGGTTGTAATTTTATCAATAAGGAACCAATGTAAGTTCTTAAAAGAGATGGAAAAGGCAAACTGGATCATAAACTTCATTTTTGTGCAAAGGGAGGGCTGAGTGCCTTCCACAGAGTACACCTCATATGTGGTGTGGGTAGTACTCAGGATTTAAACAGAAAAGAGTCCAAATCATTGAATCTTAATCCTTATATAAGCAGATATTCATTCATCTTCATTTTTGTTCCTATATCTCAGGACTGAGTCATGTGGACTTTAAACACCTGATCCAAAGTAGTCATTAGCCAACAGCAGGTAACACATCTGGCTTCCACGTCTTCCTCAGAGGAACGCATAACCTACATGGACAGACTGCTGTTGATGTACAAAGTGGTGTGAACTGCTTTGTTTTACTGTAATTACCAAAAAGAGTGCCTGGCATTTGGAGAACTAAGTTAGTATTAATGTGGCTTGAATCTGTTTTGACTGATTTATATTAAATGAAGTTCAGCTATCTTAAATAAAGTTTATAGAAAGTCATCCAGTATCAGTTTGCATATGGTGCTATTGTAATAACTCTACATTGTTTATGAAGAAGCAGTATTATTCCATGGTATTAATATATTGTTTATGGGAGCATTGCTGTGTAATAACAGCTCTAGTAGGACAGTATTCTGTGGGAGAACTAAATTATTAAGATTGCTTCTTCTTACCTTTGCTGGAATTCAACAAATGAATATGAAAATTATCTTGGAGTGGGTAAGGATTTTTTTGCATTTTTAAAAAAGTTTAACATAGAAGAAATAGCAGGACGCATTTAGAAAATTTGATTACTTAAAGGTGGAGTAGTAGAAATAGGAAAAAATGAAAAGAAATGCGAGGTTCTGTACTTTAGGAGTAATGAGACAAAATTCTGTTCTAAAGTATAGCAAACGACAGCAGAGAAGAGAGATGCGCATGTGTATTAGTGCAGAATGAGTAGTATTCATCATTTTCCTTTTCTGAAATGACACTAGAAAGAATACTCATTTCACTGCAAGAGGATGGAAGAGATGAGAACTCTGAACAGATTATAAGATTCCTGTACTGTGTCATCTGTTGTCAGATTTTTATATAGTTAAAGCTTAACCCTAGGTGTACCCTCTATAAAGAAGCTTTATACTACTGAGTACCATTCATGTGAATAGTATTAATGGAAAGCAAGCTGTGAAGGGAGCAGGAATTGCTTTCCAGTACAGAAACTGACTGTGCTATTTCAGAGATATATGGAGAAAATTTTCTCAATATGGGGAAAATCGAAAGCATACTTAAGCTTGGACAAATTTTCAACTGAAATTGCTGGTCCTCTTTTGTTTCAGAAATAAATCAAAATTCCATGGTGACAGTGAATTGAGACTTCTCAGAATTTATTGTAATTCTTTCAGGGCTGAGAGGCTTTTCGCCCTCAGTAAATCCTACTGCCTTCAAGTATTTTAAATATGAGCTGCTTTAGTATCCTCTGCCCTCAGAAAAAAATTAGACTATTACAGTCTCAACCAATTTACCTGGTAAATTTTTTCAACTGAATGTCTTCCCATGGAGCTTTTTTTTTTTCCAACAAATTTATACATTCTAATAAAAAACTATGTAACTGAAAAACATTAACCAGTTTTGGCAAGAACACTGTTTTCCATTCAGCTTCATTCAATATGATTGCTATTCTCTCAGTCTCCTTAGTATCAAAATGCTTACTAGTGTATTTTAAATTCTTCTGTGACCCTGAAGTATGTTGACTAGTAAACAAAGGAACTGTGATGACTTCTACTATATTTGTGATTTTATCACATGTTGGAAAACACGTGATGAGAGTTGAAAGTCTGAAGTTAATGTCTTCTTTAGCAGAAAACTGCATTTATACTTATTTGTTCACCAGGATTCTTTATTATATAATATTTTAGGTAATTTCCTTTTGATTTTATAAAGTACTTAACAAAAGCGTAAAAGATCATAGTGATTTTTTTCCAGTGTTCTTTATCAGATTCACTATTAAAAGGAACAACTGATTTTTGAACACAGAGTTTTGGTTATTCCTTCATTTTGCTGGGTGCATCATATTTCTTCAGTACAAGTTCAATTTTTATTTTGTGGAATCACTCTCTATATATTATATAGACTAGATTGATAAGAATCCTAACAAACACAGCATGAGAACAACTTTAGTAGAGTAACATATCATTTACCTGACAGGTCTGCTTTTCCTAATGAAATATTTAGGGTTTAGCTTTTAATACTAAAGATGTACTTGAGCCTTTTTAAGTAACATTCTAAATTGTTCCTCACCTTTTGAGTTACTTTTCTCTTTAGATCAGCTTCTTCTACTCATTTTTCATGTTGAGCAGTTGTTTATTTTAGTAGCAATTACTCTAAAATTTACCTCATGCGTAGAATTATCCACAGGGCTAGCTACCATGTATGATGGAGCATGACAAAAGACTCTTGGCCCATAGCAATAGGTAGATGGTTTACTTTGGGTTTAATCTTTAAATATTAGTAGCTTTTGACATGTTACTCTCTTGAAGACTACATAAAAGACACTATTATTTAGAGATTTGATTTGCCTGATGAATATGCCAACTAATAAAAGTTGGTTAAGTGTGGTGTTTCCTCCCTCCGGGTTTAAAGAGGAATCTATAAGAATATGTCAAGTGCTGACAAAAAAAACCAACCCTGGACTTAATAATGAGGAGTATACCCTACTGTGCACAAGAAGAATTTAGATATTACCACATTTGTTTGGTTCTTTTAATGCTAAAATATCAAATAACATTTTTTTCTAGTTTTGTTACATTACACGTATACAGCAGCATTTTATATTCAAGCACAAAGTGTTGGACTTCAGGACTGATTAATCCAAAATTTCTCCTGTCTATATAATTCTTATGTATAAGATGTTTACAAACTATGCATTTCTCAAATAGCAGGAATAAAAAACATATTCCAAAAGTCACCTGAACATGCATTGTTTGTAAGAGTGTAAGTCAGAAAGATTGGCCTAGGTAGACCAAAATAGAAGGATGCAGCTTCCAGCATCACATAATGATGGATTTCATTATTGCACTACCAGAAAGGCGAGAATACAGAATAACAAAGCTGCCTGCCATAGTTTTTCACTTTAAGCAAGTTTTAACTGACTAAGCAAAAAGGTGTAGGTGTTTGTGAATTGTGAATCTCCGAAAGAGGGAAGTTTCCTTTCTCTCTCAATGGAACAAAGGAGAAGATAATAGAAAGGAAGGAGGATTTTTGGCGGGAAGGAACAGGAAATGCTTGACTAGCATACCTTATTTCCCCAAAAAAAGTCACTAACTATTTTTTCAATTATAAGCATGGCTGAGAGTCACAGCAATAAATCAGCTTTTTCTTGAAGAGCAAGAGGAATTTTTTTTTTTTTACCCAGCTATGCTTCAATTTTACTTTCCAGAAAGGACAGTGACATTACAAAAAGCAATCAAAGAGTTTCAGGATAACACCTCTCTCTCTAAAGCACAGAGAAACGGGCAGCACAGAGAAGAATGCACGTTTCCTTTGTTTTTCATGTGTCCTTGTTTGCACACAAACTATGTGAATTACATTATAGATTCCTTGACAAATAGCTGTCAATAACTGCTCTTTTCACTTCACATTTTACTTTCCTTTGTTGTTTTTCACTTCTTCACAACTATATTGCACTACTATATTTCTTGTACTCAGAACGTAGTAGTGCATGTCAATATTCCATAAATTCAGTTGTGTAATAGCTTGGAATTCACAGTTTATAAAATAGTTGGATATGTATACTAATATACAGGTATAGAGTTATTTGCCTGGTGATAGATGTTATCAGACTTATTAATAAAATGCATTTTTCAGTTTAGATTTTGTTGATATTTATTTTTGAAAGACTGTCAGCACTAGAATTAAAATAAATCTAGTTTTTAATGCTGAGTTGATTTCATGAGACTTTATATAATATATATGAATTATGCATTATTTCATGCATGCATACTTGTGATGTCTTTTTAAAGAGCAGATTTCACTTTAGAGTAGATTTCATTTAATTTAATTTCATAGTTTTATTTAACACTGGAATCATCCTGGCCTTTGGGTTGTACTGTTTTCTACTTCAGCTTAGGGTTTATAGACCCTCTATTTTCCTCTCATTTCTTCACATGCCTGTAACACTTAGCTTTTCTTCTTTCCTTTTGCATTGACTATTGTTCAGAAAAGCTACATTTTCAATGGGATTGTTTCAGAATGGTTCAACAACAATAACATAATAATAAACACTGAGTTTCTTTAGATAACTCTTTATTTTCTAATGTTCCTCTTATTCTAGGGGGAATGTAGAATGATAGTCTTTCCTCACATTCCAGTCCTTGTCACTAGTTGGTTTTTTTTGTAACAACTGCCACGCTTGAGGGAATTCATCTTGCTCACAGAATTTCATGATCTCAAGAACCAATTTCTGCTGCTATCTCCAAGTCTCTTATGATTACTTTTTTCTACCTGGAGTAGAAACGCAGGCTATTCAAGGCTCAGGATTTACACCTGACTGAATTAATGCAAAATTGGATTCTCTTGGAAAATATTAGGAAAGTTAGGACAGATAAGAAATATAACCATGCAAAATAAAGCTCTTGTAGAGAAGCAGTAAAGCAACATACACATCCTTGAATTACTTTACGTTGCAAAATTGAATTTTGTTTTTTGGTACTGAGGAGGATAAAGCCTGTAGTTCAATACAAGGCTTCTGTGTTTAATTTTGTTTTGCAAAAGAGTTGACTTATTTAGTTCCCTTATTTTTTTAGAGTAATCTGAAGCTGAATTATTTTCTGCATGATCACTGAATGCTTAATTTAGGTCCACCCAGAACCTTTGAACATCACAAACCAAAATGGAGAGTTCAGTAGAACTCTGACAGATAAATGTTTCAAGTTAAAGCAGGTTAAAATATAAATGGTTGTCATTTTAGTCTTCTGGGTTTTTTTTCCTTTTTTTTGGTGTAAGTTTTTAGCAATGTTATGGCATGTCATATGTATAGGAGGAGAACATCTCAAATAACTTGCTTGATGTGTAGATTATTGACACATTTGAGATCATAACACAGGCATGCCTTTTTTCTAAATGCTTTGGCTGAACCAAATAAACAAAAGGAACCACATCTTTTATTATTTCTTTAGCTATGTTTTCTGTATTTCCTTAGATGTGAAATTAGGAACCAAAATCACATGGTTAACATGTTTCATTGTAATTTTTTTCCTGTCTTTGTGTGTCATCCATCAAACTCAAGCTCAGTCATGACAAATGGATTTTCAAAGCATTACACTGATTGTTTATTTTCAAGCTGATGGCTGTCCCCCAAGAAGCTTGAACAGCAGCGAAGGTTCTTCCTTCCTTCCAGAAACTAGAATAAAAAAAATAAACTTAAGGTAGCCAGAATGATCTCCAGGCTGAGTTCAGAAGTGAGAAATGGGAGTATGTGCCCTTGCTGTTGATTGTTAGGGGACTGAATTGAAAATTGGGAAAAAAAAGTAATACTTTGTTCATCTGCTGTTTTTTGTGGGGTGTTTTGTCTTAAAAAGGGGTCTGTTAGTTATCATTATGAGTTGCATGTTTTACAATCAAAAGCGCTAAAAACTATCTGAGAATCTCTCATGATAGATTTTTCCTTTTTATTAAAATACAATGTTAAAAATAAGAATAAGGTTAGAAAAAAATGGCTCTACTAAACACTTTTTTTCAGCTGTTTTGTTATTTGTTTATATATATTTGTTCAGTATGAACTTAGCTCACTCTCAGTACTGTTTTAAAATAATATGCTGTTCACCATGAATTCATAGCATGAATTCAATAAGGAACTCGGCTAATTCGCTCTGCTTTCATATCAGTGCAGATCCAATAATCCAGAAAGGGTCACTCATGAGCTATCTGTTAATAACTGTAATGTAAAATGATATTTCCTTGATTTCAGTAAATAGAAATTGATAGAGGCACAAAACAACACAATATGACTTCTCATTTTTACAGTCCTGAAGCGAAGCAAATACTAAACTGAAATGATAAATAGCCCATTTATAGAGGGAAAAAAAAAACCCACCACCACCAAATAAAACCAAACCCCAAACAAACCAAACAAAACTCAGACCTTGAAAGTCTGCCAAGTTCAGTCATTAGCACTTGGTATGCTTTCTGTGTTAGCTGCAGGAATCAGATGGTACCAACACAACTTCAGATGGTGCACTTAACACTTTGCTCAATTATTTTGAATATTCTGCTTTTACGTCTTTGTTCTTTGCATGCATTTTGAATATTCTCCATAACACTACATATACAATTATTTTCTTCTAGTTGCAATTGTTCTATAAAAGCCTAAGCACAAAGACATAACATTTTTTTGTAAATGGGCACATAAGTGTTGACATTGTGCATTGCTCTAAGCAATCCTGCTTCAGCAGGGGAGTTGGACTAGATGATCTATATGGTCCCTTCCAACTCTAAAAAAATTCAGTGAAATTCAGTGAAGAAATAGAAAGACAAACTGTGTTGAGTATAGAGCTCCACTTGTATTGGTTAATGGCAATTTGTTTCATATTCTATCATCAACCAGTTAAAAGCAATTGTGTTTGTGTCCAGCCATTAGTGGCTAGCTCACTAATGAAAATCAACACAAATATGTTAAACTTTGTGAATTTTAATTAGGCAAACACATAAAACATTTAAGACTTCAAAAATCAGTATGAGTCCAAGAATTTCAAATGTAATTAGTTTTTAGCTTTGTCAAGTATTTTTACCCAGGAAAAAGTTTTTGGAAGATTTTTTTTTCCCCAGAAGTTATTTTACTTCTTGTTTTCTTTTGGTTTTGTATAATTGCTATTAACGAGATGGTAGTAATGAGAGAAAAGAGAGAATGTTAATGTTACAAGATCTCAAGCTGTTTATAATATTGAATGTCTGATTCTTATTAGTGTGTGATTAGCACAGATAAACAGAAGAGAAGGAAAAGCAGAAAACGCAGCTTATGCCTCTGGGGGGGTTTCATTTGTACCTAGTTGCTACACAAAACAAGAACATGGCTTTATGAGCTATTACTGTACCTTCCAAACTTCTACAGTTGTTGGGGATTGTTTAGAATAGGGCTTTAGGTCAAGGAGTCATAGCAGTGCTCAGAGCAAGTAGAGTTGTTCAGAGCAGACCAACCAGCCTGATAAAAGATAAGATGGTAAGAGACTATCTTCAAGGTGAAGTGAAAAACCAAGCTGGATCATTTTAGTGTTGATTTCAAGAAGAGTATAAACTGCTAATCAGTTCTTCAGATTAAAATAAAATCAAACCAAAGCAAAACAAAAACCCTAGGCAAAAAGACCTTACAACAGACCTTACACTTTCTCCTGAAAATACCTTTCATCAACAATTATGTAATCCTTGTGCACTGGTTAAATGAAACTCTGGGACAGAGTTATTGCCTCCAAAATCAAACTTCTGGTCAATAAGGAGAAAGCTACTCACTCCACAATAACTTGCTTTTAGCAGTTGAAAATACAGGAAACCCAGAGTCAGAGTAATTATTTGGTCAAAGATTTCTGCATCTTACATACTCACCAACAGAGTTTTACAGGACTGACAACTTCAACAGATCGAAATAATGAAATTATCCCCCAAACCTAGCTTTCAAAAAACTAAATTTATTTTACTCACATTTTAATTTCCTAATACTTCTCTAACAATTGGATTCGATAAAAATAGTTTTTAAACTGTCCTATGTTAATGTTATCACATTAACTGTGATATTATTTTGGAGGATGATACATATGCTTACATGTATTCTTTATAGTATTGTACACATGTTCAGCAATTGTCCACATTTTCAGCATATAGCTAACATTTTAGGCTATCTAAATATGTCTGTTAGACTTTATGTGCTCTGTGCTTATCACATCTTACATCAACAATATTCAGAGTTCTGCAAGCACTGCAGATAGAAACATGTGTGATTTAGAGTTACATTTGAACTGATCAAATATGAGTGAGTGATTTCAAGACAGGAGGCAAGCACATTCTTATCTGTTTCAGCTGGCATCACTGCCCTGGAAATCTTCAGCAGCTGTTTTTACCACAGCACAAGGCTACAGGAGAGCGTGCTTCCCTCTGTCTCTGAAAAAATAAGTCTGACTTGACTGTATTGCAGAACCCACAGAACTTTGATGAGTTAATCTGTGGTGCTCGTGTCAGTGGTATATTACTGTCAAGTCTGTTGTCCACTCAAAAATGTTCCTTCAAGAAGGGAAACATGGAATAGAAAGGTATATAATTCTTGTGGGGGTGAGGAAGAGGGAGGAGCAAATGAGTTTAAATACTTGCACGTTGTCATAGCATATGTACTCAGACAAAATCACTCCAATTTTCTTTCTTATTGAAATAAAAATAGGCCATATATATTTATGAATATTCTTTACACTGGCTATCACAAACGGCTATTTATACATTCAGGTATAAAATTAAGAATAACTATAAAGGAAATAAAAAGTATTCTTTCTAGGTCATGAGCTTTCCAACCATTTTTCAAGAAAGGTGTATGTGAGCTCCAGAGATCTTTACACACAAATATATTATCCATCACTTTGCTGCTTTCTAGAAATTGCAGCACTAACAGAGTTCTGTGAAATTTCTTTATGAATACTATTAACTGCCATTTAGCTTTCATTGGGCATTCAAAAAATGATGCAGATTAAATTCCGTATAAAATAATGGATAGGTTTAAGGACGCAATTAACAGCCAGTTTGTGCTAGCCTGCATGACTGGAAGTACACTGATGTCCAAATTCTTCAGAAATGGCTGTGGCAATTTATGGAACAAAGTGCTTCAGAAGAAGTGCACACCCATTCCAATTTGTACTTTCCTTGTTTTTTCCTAGACTGTACTGTTGTGCTACTTTATCTGCTCACAAGATGAAATTAAGACAGTAAAATAAGCTGTCATGATTTAAAATGTACGTAAGCACTACAGGAATGTTACCTTACAGTGCAGTAATTAAAAAAAAAAAAAAGAGTTATAATTCAGTTATGCTTGTGTGTAAGGATAAATGCATAGTGTAAAGATATAACTGGTTTATGGAAAACTAAGCAAGGTAGGTGGGTCATTCCAGTAACTTTAAACTAATTAGTCTAGTCACACAGATCTCACTTAGATTTCTTTACAAGTTTTTGAACTGTTGTAAGTTGAAAGATAGCTGGCGGCCCTTCAGCACAGAGAAAAAAATATTCTGCATTATAATTTCAGTCATCTAACTAAACTGTTTATGATGAAAACAATTGTAAAAATTTAGTTACAAAGGCATTGCAATTTAAAAAGGATTTGTGATGAAATGTTTATTTCTGTTGCAATTACTAACATAGAGTTGCCAAGCATATACAGGGTTTGTTGACCTGCAATAACTTTCAATTCAGTATAATGAATAACACAGCAATGTTTATTTAGCTAGTTATAAAAAGTAAATTTATCTGTGTCTCATTTCATAAATTACTTGAAATCACTTAAGAAAGTATGATGTATAACAAACTATTTAGCTTTATTAATGTGTATGAAAATTACCCTTCCTTTTGGAAATTACATATACAATGAATATTTTTAAAGGATTTTCATTTTGATTCATTTGAAAAGTTCCTGCACTTTGGTAGCTAAAACATTGCAAGAACTGACGATGATTTGGTAGCTGTGCTCACCATAGTTTGCAGTTTAACCTTCTCCCATTTGCCAATGGGAAGAAACGCAGCAGCTGAACCAGAGGTGTGGCACTTGGGAATCACTGTAGATGTTCTTGTAGACAGTACTCTCTTGAACAGTAGTTTACAGTGATCTTTATGCTTTTCTACAATTAATTCTGTAGCTTGTATTTCTGAAACACTTAATGATTATCTAATATTATAGCCCTAGATTAATTCACATATAGCAGCGCCAGTGGGTTTCATGAATTTATATTATCCAAGAATAAAAATAATATTTTTGGCATGTTTATAATAAAGGCAATTTGTCACCAGGCAGAAGTTGTAGCAACTAGTACGAAAAGCATGAAAGTTGGAATATCTGAATGGATTTTTTTCTTTCTGATGAAAGCTAAATGCTTTCTCATTCATAAATATATATATGTTTTCTTATAAGATTGATTTTCCATGATGTCAGAGAGAGAGGACTGCATTTTTACCTTAGTTTGCTTTTATATATTTATTAGAAGAACGAAAAGAACAACGATGCTTGCCAAGCATCAAGGCCTTTTCTTTTTCCTGGTCTGTCCCCCTCAAAGCAAGAACCTGGGAGGGGACACGGCCAGGACAGCTGAGCCAAACTGACCAAAGGGATATTCAATACCATATCACATTGTGCTCAGCAATAACAGCTGGGGGAAAGGAGGATGAAGGGGGTGACATCAGTGGTTAAGACACATCCCTGTTGGGCCTGTTATATGTGCTGGTTTCCAGGAGGTGGCTGGTTTCCAGGAGATGGCAGGGTATCTGCCTGCCGATGGGAATTAGTGAATTAATTTCCTTACTGAATTCCTTCTGAATTCCTGGGAGGGTGAGCAAGTGACTGGGTGGGCGCTTACCTGCTGTCCAGGGTCAACCCACCACAGTTACTTAGTAACAACTTGAAAAAAATGGACAATGTCAAATTTACTAGGAGCAAATGTTTCTAATCAGTAAAACTGAAAATGCTTGACATTTCTTTTTTAACTTTGCTTGAACAGTAGTGATGCTGCACTTTAACCATATGGTTTAATGTCTATGCTACTTTTTCTAGTAGAGGTCCCTGGGGAAGGTAGCAGAAAGCCATGACAGCCCTTTTCTGCAGGGAGGGCTTCAAAGTAAAAAACCCCAACAAAGCAGTGTTGTTTCAATGTCTAACACAGGAATTGTATAATATCTGGAGTATGGTATGCCAGTTTGTACTATGGATAATTGAATGACCATTTTAGTGAAAGCTACTTGATCAGGGCATAAGTTACATTTTCTGTTTATAATATTGTTTCATATAGAAGCATATTTAATCCCAGGGAAAGCCACATATACCTATGGAGGGAACAATAGCCTTTTACTATTAACCCAAAATTGACAAATCTGTTTTTCATGTCAAAAGTTACAGGTTCTTGAGACCAAATCCTAACAGCCTTTCTATTTTTTAACTAGGTAAAAGGGAAATTTCAGTCAATAATTTAACTGAGAGTTTTGCTTATTTTGATCATTGTTGCTAAAACTAACCAGTTTGGTTTTTAAATAACAAGTGAGCAATACTCAGCTTTTTTTGTCTTACTAAGAACTAAGCTAGCCCTTTGTGTTTTTCAGCAAGCTATATTTCAGATAAGCATTAAAATGTGTGGAAGGTTGTTCAGACTATGACCTTTACAAAACTGCTGTCGCTGTGATGCACGTTTCCTGCTCTTGGTGACATTGGGTAACACATTTGGCAGAATAGAGGATTGCCTGCTGCACTGCAATTGAAAAGCAATCAACCATTTGAATAAAGGTCCATGTATCCGGGATGAGGCAAACGTGTCATTTCCCACTTTGTTTTAGAGAATATACTGTTTGCCACTGGCTTGATGCTAAATGAATAATAAACATTTTTCAAAAGACAAAGATAATATGTGAGAAAGAAAAATACAGTAAGTGCTAGGTAAAACTAAGGATGTAATGGAAAGTAATGAATTGCTAGCTTGAAACTGCTCAAAGCACGCCAGTCTATATTTACATGTAGACTCAGCAGTGCTCTTATTCCAGATCTGTTCAGCTGTTTGTTTCAGACCTAGATGTTTTCCATTCTCCTGCATAAGGCAAGTAGTGTGTCTTCAGCCCATGGATAGTTTTACCAATTTAATTGTCACTGGTCAAATGTAAGGAGGATGATCAATGAAGGGGATGTTTAGAAGGCTTAATATAGTGCCAGAAGATCACCTCCTAGCAGTGAAAGAAACTTTGGTAACACTTTCTTGGTTCCCACTAGCACGTGAACAGCCCTAGCCAGGACAGTAATTTCACCTGAGGGATCCTGCAGCCCCCTGGGCTATGAGGTTGCACACAAGACGCTGCTGCTGGGCCCTGGGCCAGAGCATTGCCCAGCAGCACTTCGGTGACACAATCAATTTTGGTTCAGGCAGAAATCTGAGCAGGGCGCTACTCTGAAGGAAAGGCTGCGCAGTGGTGTTGTCATAGTCATTTGTTATGCCCCGATACCGGTGCAGATGCTTAATGGTCCTGGGTGTGGGCGAGGAGGTTTACGGAGGCAGGAATCCACAAAAAGTCTTCTTACCCGCCAGAAGAGAGGGCTGGGGAGACCCTGGGCCTCCTGGTGCGGGGCGGGGAATCCGCCCGCGGCTGCCGCGGAGGAGCCGGCGGGGCAGGAACGAGGGGAGCCGGGGCAGCGGCGGGCGGGATTCACCGGGGGCGGAGAAAGCCCATAAAGGAACAGCTCACAGGATGGGGGAGGAGCAGGTGAAGGCTCCATCAGGTGAGAAAAGTTTCTGCCTAATAGGTAGCAGATGTTTTATGTAGTGCTGGTTGTGGTTTAATTTCTTCTCTCTTTTTTTTTTTTTTTTTTTTTTATTGTGTTTTGGTCCCTGCCTTCAGTTTTTTTCAAGCAGAAGGGATATGTGTTGATTTTTTTCTCTTTTCTGAGGAAGTGAAATTCTGTGAAGCTTGCTCAAGATAGCTGCAGAGTGCTGGTAAGGGAAGGGGATTCGTACGGGCAAAGTTGTTTCTGACCAACAGATACACTGTTTTGGGGGTTTTTCGGTATTATAGGTTAATAGCTGGGTATGCAACGCTTAAAAATCTTTGTGGTATTACAGGGTTTTTCTTTTACTCACTGTAGTTTTGCATTTTTATTCCTTTATAAGTGTGGCACTTTTTCCTATTTTCTTTCTAAATTACCTTTACAGGAGAATACGAAAGTCACTTTATGTGAATACATAAGACAAGCATTCTACTAAGTGTAATTAGCCTGACTTTTAAGGTTAAAAAAAAAAAAAAGCATGTGCAGTCATAATGTCTGTGTCTGTTTCTGTTAGTCAGTCCTCACTGACAAACGCTGAGCACCCCAGAAGATTATTTCAATCAAATTCTAGGCAGGTACAAGTCCTTACAGTACTTCCAGTCCTCCTACAAAGGGGAGGCTTTCTTTGTGTGTGAGGTTGTGGGGGTGTGTGTGCACACTGATACGAACTTCTGTTTTGCCTCTGTCTCTGAAAAACTTTGAAGAGATTCAAAATTGCTGCTTTCAATGACAGCTAGGTCTAGCAGAGTTATGGAAAAGAGTACGCGACAAGGAATTGCTTGACAGAACTGTTAAGAGGAGCTCTTTCTGGTGTGGAAACAGGAATAGCTCACTCTTGTGCTATCTCCTTCAAAGCAGGTTTGCACCTCTGCTCTTGAAAGCCTCCTGGGAGGAAGAGCAATATTCTAACAAAATTTATTTCTGCCCTGAATTTTTTAAGATGTCTTGCTGTACAACTATTTTACACTTTTAAATCATAAGAAAATATTGATTTAAGAAAACTATGTATTGTTCTATCTCTGTGCAATTATTATCTTGTATTATCTTGAACTCCATGTTTTCACTCTTGCTTTGTCATTTAAACTGTCCCTCACGCTTCATCCACTGATTTTTTTTTTTTTTATTTTATTTTTTGACTGAATATGTGCAGGCATTTTATTGCAGTTAGAGTAATGTAGCACATTCTTGTGCCTATATATTGGTCATCTTTCAAAGTTCTTTCAGCTCCTCTCTTATTACCTCAACATTAGAAGGTTATACCTTAATAGTGCGAGGCAGCAGAATCCCTCAGATTTGTTAACCTATAATTCCATGTGCTGTTGAACTCCTCATCAGAAAAATTCTTTGCACGACCAGCCTTTTGTGTATACCCCCTTCCTATTCCAGGTGGCGTTTCTCTATTTTTTTCATAATAATTGATTCAAAATCTATGACTCTCTGAATTGCTACTACAATGATTTTCTTTGTGTTGAAGGACTGTAATTTTAAGAATTTTGTCTGTCTTGAGGTTTTTTTCTTCATACCTGTGATGTGAAAAAACCTTTGTTTCCATTAAGAGGAATGAGATTTGGGCTTGACTATCGTACCTTGGTTTTTTTATTCACATCTTTGTTATTCTGCAGACAGGAAAAATGCTACTATTTAAGTAGTCTTTCTCATCTGTTATTTCTTGCCATAGTTCCCCCTTTCTCTTGTGTTCTTCTTCTGCCTTCACTGCTGCATGTAGACATGTTTTTCCTTCCTGTGTTTAAACTTTGGGGGTTTTTCGGTATTACAGGCTTCTAGACAAATTGGGGGTTGAAGGGTGGGGTGCGGGGGGGAGGGATGGAAGGGAGGAGGGCAGAAGTTGAATGTGGAGAAATGAGAAAGGACTTTTAAGTGGCAAGCTATGAATACAAATCATATTGTTAGGGAAGAAAAAAAAAAAAAATCTGGGTTTGTGAGAGAGGACTCAACAGACAGAAAGCCTGTGTGTGTTTCAGGCTAGGGCCAACTGGAGAATGTCGTCATTCTCAATCTCATGAATTACCAAAGTTGCATGCAAATCCATGAACATGACCAGAACAGATTTGTCCCCACACCACCACCCTGCCCCTGATGACCATATTCCAGAGGTCCTGTCTCTTCATGAAACCATATGAAATAAAACTTCCTAGTAGTGGATCCAAAAACTTGGTTAAGATGGTTAGAGTTTGGAATGCAGATAATTTAGTAGTCAGTTGTTAAAACTGTATTGTCTGTTGTAATACAGATTCACACAACAACCAACCAACCAAAGACGCTACAGTTTAAAATCTAAGCATCTGCTATGGTAGGATACTCTAATACCATCTTTAGAGTATACATTGGTAAGGAGAGTTCAAAATCCACTATCTCTTCAGTTTATTAAGATATGTGTTGTTAGTTATGTGGGGAAACTCTATTATCATAAGCATTATATTGTCAAATTATGAATAATTTTTATTTACTCTCAAATAACCCACTCTTTAAACTTTGTACTCTGCCCAAAATATTCATAACCAAAACAAAAAACGCTCAATTAATGAGAAGTTCATATACCAAGAGTGCTGGATAATGACTAATGCAGAGTTAGTATCATGTTCAGTCAGTGTAATTACAAACTGTTCTTGCTGCTGATATCAAAATTTGTCTAAGAACTGCTGTTAATATACTACTGCTTAGAAAAAAAAAGGTTTTTTTAATATTTATGAGCAGATACAATTGATGCTGAGGTCGTGCTCAGTGTTAATACACTACAGTGTTAATGGTAGGTGGTAATCAATCTTCTTTTCCTCTTTTTTTTTCTTTCTTCTCCCCACTGTTCTCCCTGAGAGTTTTCTGCTTCATGTGAAGCTTAAGGCTACACTGAACACTTACCAACATTAGGATTACAGTCTCAGTTGGGCCTTTCATAGATAGTATATTGAACAAAAATACAGCTGTAGAGCTGGAATTGACATTAACAGAATCCCTTTGTTTACAAGGCGAGGGGAATGGGACATGGCACTGTTGACCTCAGAAATCAGCATCAGTTATTTGTACACAAGGTATCGATGTATCATCTCCAAAAATAGCTGCTGCTTTGTTTTAGATGATAGGTATATAATGCTGCAAGTTATAAGCCATGAATACAAATTATATTGGTAGGGAAGAAAAAAAAAAAAGTCCGAGTTTGTGAGTGAGAACTCAACAGAGGGAAAGCCTGTGTGCATTCCGGCCTAGGGCCAACTGGAGAATGTGGTCATTCCCAATCTCACGAATTTCCAGTTTCCATGTGCAAGGTTTCTCTAAACTGGCTAGTTAAATGAAAAAGTGTGTATTCCCATAAGCCTTTTGCGTGCTAAAACATCCACTTAATTCCCAAGTGTAAATGACACAATTGTGACCTAAAGCTTGCTCAACTTTGGGTGCTGTTAAACTGGTCCTTAGCCAGGAAACATGTATGAGGAATCCTAAGTGACATCATGAAAGTGTATTTATTACAATTTGTCTTAAAAGAGAAGTCAAAGCAATTTCTCTTTCTCCATTTTTTTAAAATAATTTTTTTTTATTTTTGTTTGTTCTTTCATTTTATTTCTATTTAGAGTTTAAGTTTCAAGCAAATCTGAAAAACCTTTGTGACTGCTTTGGCTGTCTTGGGCATAATGCATTTTTAATGATATTTCTTAAAGTGTGGGGATTTTTAACTTAAGGCTATGATAATTCAAACGTTTCCTGACTTACTTTCAAATTGAAGAAAGTATGTTTTGTTTTCCATAGTACTATAGGCACTCTCAGAATGCATAGGTATTAGACTTTTTTGGCTGAAAATTCAGAGTATGCTAATATAGCTAATATGGGTGCTCAGTTTTCTGTTGTGTTATGGCACTTCACACATGCACACTTACCTATCATTACATCAGCAATACCAATTAAATTGCTGGAAAAAGGTTATCATTCATGGGTAGACTGTTGTCCACTAGTTGGTGGACTTTTTAAAAATAAACATTTAAACTGTTTTTTCTTAAATATGGACTATGAAACACTTGAAACACTTCATAGCTGCTCCTTTTCATCAAATACTTTAGATCTTCAAGTTCCTAAGTTAAAAATAGCACAGAACAGTGCTTGTTTAAACATGCTGAAGGCATTAAAAATAGCTGAATTTAAGGCAAAGACTATGGCAGAAGAAAGAATCTTGCCACTGTTGAGGTCAGTGGGAATTTTACGATCAGCCTCAATAAAAAGAGTTGTGTATGCAGTGATGTATGCAAATATATGTATTGGTTTGGGATAGTTAATGGTGTAAAATGGAGACATTTATAAAACATTTCATAACAAAGTAATATAGTTTTTCATTAGGGCAAACCCCTTGCTTGTTTACTGATGTACATGATTGGTATACACTGACTTATACAAATATTATCAATATATATTATGCAAATCATTCTCCCTCATCTGAAAGTAGCTGTTTTGCATTCAGGCGTCAGATTCAATTATAGTACTAAAATGAAGTCCCAAGTGAAGTTTTAAATTGGTTTCTACTTTCAGAGCAATATACAGCTCAGTGCATTGTTGAGTAACCACACACCTCTCAGCATTTCAGATCTGTTGTCAGATTGAGATCATATCTTCCAATTCAGAAAGCAGAAATAATAATGATTTATGGACTCTGGCCTCAAACTGCAACAGTTCTATCACTTCAAAGAAGTCCTATAATTCTGTAATGTGTGTACATGACCTGTGCTGTAAAGTACTCTAGGACATTGCAGGACTTTATTTAAGGTTAGTGGTAGTAGAAGGAAACTGGATTTACGTTAATTTGTTAATTAATGTCTGTTGCTTGTATATAGAGGTGATACATTTGCATAAGAAGTAATATTTTCAAAAACTTAGGGGAATTTTTTAATGTTGAATTGGATTTGCCCATTTCAAGTCAGTTTGGTGCATGAGCAGTGAAACCCACCATCAGCCCGGTCTGTAGTGTTTCATCCATGTATATAAAAATTCCTGTAGTGTATTTATATCAGATGTACATCATCTGAGGTAAGTATGTAGTCCTCTCAACTTTGTGCTCAAATTGTTATAAAATAATACAGCAAAAGCATTTGTCCTATTAGAGCCAAATTTAACGGTTGCATGCTTTCTGTAGTACTCTTGTCTGTAGAACATTTGTGCTGTATGAGAAAACAAAGAATCAAAGCACTGTTATCTTAGGTCTAATACCCCTGTAGGCTTAAGAAGAAAGTGGTAAGAACTTGCTTCTGCCGCTGAAGTGAAAAATGTAAATTATCAGTGGTTAGAAGCAATGTGCATCAAACTATGATATTGATATGTTACCTCTTTGCTTCAGAAAATGAATCTAATACTACCAAATTATGCATTGCCATTTGTTTGTTCATACTATTTCTTTATGGAGCAGCCAAGTATCATTCAGCTAGACTGAGGGGATGAGGAAAGTATTGCAAGGAATTATAATACTAGGCGTATATAGTATTTGGGGATCAAGTTCTTGTTTGTTCTGGAGATTAGGAGTGTACAGCAAGAGAATAAAAGGTAGTAACTGTGAAGGGCAGTGTCTATTCCTGCATTTGGAGACATTTTAGTACTTTCGTACTTATTTTAGGACACAATTATGGTATTGGAACACCTACGTAATTGAGGTTTTGGTAATTGCAATTAACAATTCTGTGGCTTTTTCTTGTTGTACACTTTCCCTCGCCAAGAAGTGACTGCATAGTTAGTTCTATGACAGCCAGGATAGAAACTGAGAAACTGACCACAGTACTTATTTTACAGGGTGGCAGCAGCACAGATAGGATACAAAGTAGACAGATGGATTTGGTAGGCTAATGTAGACAATCCGTTTCCATGTTCTAGGAGCAGAAGGAAGTGGGAGTTGTGGCCAGCAGAAACTCCTTTAGCTCTGCTGCAGCCCTCTTAAAACTCTGTTTGTTATTCAAATCCCATTTGTCTCATTGAAATTATCACTAGAGACTTACTTGACGCCTTCGAGCCACCATTCACTTGATGTATCAGTCCTCCTCTTCCATCTGTTCCCTGAAATGTCATTGTCTTGCGAGCACAGAGGTGGTTTTTTTTCTTCTCCATGTTGATTAAGAGCTTTACCCCAGCTCTTGTTATTCCTGCACATCAGTCTCAAGGTGTGAATGTATATTTTATCTGCCTGTCAGAGTTCAAGGAGCATCTGGATGACACTCTTAGTCATATGGCTTAGTTTTGGGTAGTCCTGCGAGAGTTGGACTCGATGTTCCTTATGGCTCCCTTCCAACTTGAAATATTCTGTGTTCTAAATTCTAGAGAATGCGTTGTTCTGTTACATGCAATAGCATAGCAATCTTAAGGTGGCAAACTTCAATATACATTTAAAAATACATGATTTTTAAAATTTTATAAACAAAGAGTAAATCTTGTGTTGTTACTAGATGTTGCTCTTAATTACATTTAATCAAACACATGACTGTGACTGAAAGTATACCTAGTCATGTTAATGAGATGAAGTTTTTTTCATTTCAGGCTTACCTACGTTAATAATTAGTCAAGGATGTAACAAAGGACATATCCTCACTTCATTTACATAATACAATCATTTTTGTATCTTGGATGCAATTAAAATGTAATTAATTTTTTTTTTTTTTAATTAGGGTATATGGGTCAAGGTGGCCATTTTGGATCATGTGAAAACAAGTACTGTGGTCTGGGTAGACACTGCGTTGTGAATGGGGAGACTGGCCAAGCTGAGTGTCTGTGCATGGAGCACTGCAAGCCACATTACAAGCCCGTGTGCGGTTCTGATGGAGAATTCTATGAAAACCATTGTGAAGTGCACAGAGCTGCCTGTCTGAAAAAACAAAAGGTCACCATTGTACACAATGAAGATTGCTTCTTCAAAGGTAAGCATGGCTGAACAGTATCTGGAATATTGCGATCCGGTATGTGTTTTCAAGCAGCTCAGTTAAAGCTCTATAGAGGCTGCACCAAGTGTACAGTGAATAAATGAGTCAAAAAGTTAACACAGTAAGGATTGCACTCTAGAGATATCGTATGGATTATTTTTTTTCTTTGTATTTGTGCTTAGTGCTCTGGGCAATCACCCCTTTTTAATCGGAATAAACTGGTTGTCTCTTGGAAACTAATCCACATCAGCTTGTCTTAGAAATGTGGCTGTTGACCTCATTCATCTGAACGTACTTACATTCCCAAAGCCCAAAGGATATTAATCTCTGTTACAGGAAAACAGAATTTAGGATTTCAGAAGGGTTTTGTAAGGCTGCAGGACCTGTGCTCGTATTTGGTGTTGAAGTGGATAGACCAGCAGCTTGTTCATGGCTAAATGGATCTTGATTGCTTTGAATTTGGACAGTGAAGAGTTTACTTGCATATTGACCAAAGTATGCAAGTTTAGCTGCTTTTTAATCTTCTGAATGCTGAGATATATCTTAAGCATATTATACTGAAGATGTCAACAACTGCAACTTGCTCTGTTTTATGTAATTTGAGCACATCTTTCAGGTTTCTGGAACTCTGCCAATACAGACCTTGATTAAGCATGTTTATGAGTACTTTGACAGACCTGCAGCATGTTTTTACAGGTTAAAACTGGCAGATGGCTTTTTTTTGGGGGGGGTGGGGGGGGGTGTGTGGAATTTAAATAAGGCCATTTTTTATGAGTCTCCCTAGGGGTTGAATTAATTCATATTCTCTTTAAAGATTGTCTAATTTTTTTTGTTAACATTGTTATATGTTGTGGATATAGTTGTGTTCTCACTAATAGCAACTAATAACTACTGTCATCAAAGAAAGAAGTCTGAAATATTTCCATTAAATGAAATTCACCTTTGTAGGGAACATTCCTTTAAATTGAAATATTTCGCTTAAATCTTAATATGAATTTTCAAGATTGCATTCTAGTGTAAGGTTGTTCAAATGAAATCGATTTTAAAATTTTCAGAGTTGAATTTTTCACTACATTTATGGTTGAACAATTTTCCTTTAAATGAAGAGTTGGGCTTTTTTTTACCAAACTCATACATCCCAGATCATGCACAAATATCAATATCTTTATTATTATGCAGGGTTTTGTAGTAGAATAGTTGAATACTGGGAGGGTGGGGGGAATAAAAGGAAAATTATCTTTTTTCAAGAACTTAATTAAAGAAAAAAATACGATGCTTGCACAACTGGGCTTTATAGTTGTTTATTGTTGAGAAAAAGGAGTGACTGTGAGTGTGAGGTGCCTTTCCTCCTTTGCCTCCTTCAACAGACATGTTAAGCTCAGCAATTTTATCAAAACATGTTAAGGGACAGAGGTTCACAGACTAAAGGAGGTGTGTATGGAAATCTTGTGATGGGGAATAGACTTGTAATAGTGAAGGTTTAACTTTGTTCAAGGTAAATGTGGACACTCTATAAAATTGATATATCATCACAATATAGAGACTTTAAGTAACATGTCTTCTGAGGTAGTGGAAAATTAATTTTTTTTTTTTAGGACTCCAGCATATGGGGCTTGCAAGGAATGGGTTGTGCAATAACAACAAAACATGAATGCTTCTGTCTTGTGTCTTAAGAGTCATAATTTCTTTTTAAAAAACTTTTTTGATGATACAGTACTCTGATAGAACAAATGGCAGTAACAGACACTAAAATTCTTAAATTATGGTGCTAATTTCAGTTCTTCGGTGTGCTACCTACAATACAAATAAATTCAGAGCATGTTTGTGAAAAATTAGTGTTTCTTTTTTTTGGGGGGGGGCGGGGTGGGAAGTGTAGTGAGCTGTATTTACTTAAATGGAAAGCGATACAGTACTTTAGCTAGAAATATAATCCAAATGCTGTCTAAAGTTTTCTTAGATCATCTTTATGTTTTTAATTTACCACATTAGTTTCCTATCTATTGTAGTGGACGAGGGAATATCTGAATGGTGTTCAACTTCAGACACCTCATTTAGATGCTGTATTGCAAAAGTAGGTTTCTCCTTTAGTCTGTGACAATCTTCAGAAAAGGACTAGGATATCTAAGTGACTTGCTGTGAGTTGCTTTCTGAAAACTTATTTATCAAGATCTCAGTTTCTACCTTGTTAACTTCAGCTCATTCATTGCTGTAGTACGGCACAATGAAGTTAAAGCATTTTTGCCATTGATGACCATTGAATATGTCCTCCATCATTCACTGTATCTATATGATAAAGGAGCCAGAAGACTTCAAACTAACTTCATGCAATTCCTTCCTTTTATAAAACACTTCTGAGCTAGCCACTAGTAGATTGCCTTCAGTAGGGCTGAAGTCCTGCCAGTTATCAGGTCAAAAATATTAAAAAGCTAGTAGGAAAAAACTCTCAACAGTGGAACTCCTGGATAGAGAAGGTGAACCCCATCACTATCAATGGTGTCAGAAGGGCACTGCCACATGTCCTCATTAGTTTAGTTAGCATTCTCTAGCACAAATGATCTCACTGCAGTGAGCTGCTTCCAAAATCAGAAACATTAAAAACAGATCTTACGTTCAGAAAACAAACATTCTGAGCATTTTATTTAGTCTTTCACAGAATTCTTTAATAAAGGCTAATATTAACTGGGGGAGCAGGAGGGGCAAGAGATTCAGTATGCCCACAAGACGCTGTTACATGATACAGCAGTCACTGACAACAATGCCTCTATATATATGATGATTGCCATTAAATATTTTTGCTTTCTGGTTTGTTGCTAATCAGTTGATTTTTCAGATCAAACAACTGTGTACTTGGTCACTTTATTGATTTTTTTTTTTCCTTTATTTTTTGTAAATTTTATATATTATAAGCTTTACATTTTTCTCTAACAAGGTCATGGTTTTGGTTTTTTTAGGTTTAAAATCCTCATAGTAGGCTGAGGGTTTTTTTTAATTATTTTTTTTCTTGAGGGGAAACATTTCTTCATGGATAAATTTTGAGTTTTACACAGATTGGGTATGGAGCTTAAGATCAGAAAAGCTGAGAAATACACCTTATTTAAATGAGTAAACTTACCAGAAAACACTTTAGCATTGTGTCTGGAGAACTAAATTTTATAAGGAAGTGTTCTATATACCTGATTAACATTACAATAGCAGCTAAGTAGCTATAATTATTTAAATAATACAACTTGTAAGCAAATGATTTATGGTTGATCGTGAGTTCTGCTTAACAGTTTGAAAATTGCCCTTTTAAGCAATTACATGATCAGTGGAGTTTAAGGATTGACTTGCTAAATTAAAGAGGTCTTTGGTTTATATGTTGAAATTCCATTAACATCACTGGGAAATGTGTGTCTTACCTAGGAAGTGCATGAAACAACATAGACAAAAAGCATCAAATCCTTCACAAATGTCTGAAACATTTGATAAATGTATTTTGAGGTAATGAAAGCTACCTATGTCAATGCTGTTCTCTCCTGACATGCTGGTTTTCTAAACTAAAACTTCAGATTCTTGTTCCTTACCTGCCTTTTATGTAGGTTATTTATCACTAAATCTGTTAGCTACATTTTTCTTCTTTTTTTTTTTTTGTCCCTTTGTAGGCTGACAGGTCATGCAGGTAAACTTGGAACAGTTAATAGAGTATATGGACTGTTCTTCCCATTCCTGTGTCTGGCGTGGGCATGCCCAGATTCATTGGACTACTTCCTTTTCATTGTCACTTGCTATCTTTTTTGCCTCATGCTAAATTAAATCATACGCTTTCCCAAATATGTGTTGAACACAGGCATAAAACAGTAACTGAAGTAGAAAGTTTTAAGTATCTCTTTATCTTTCCCTGATGATTGAGGCTGTTATGCAAACTGTATGTTTTTGACATGGATCAAGATAATGGCCAGCCTAAATTAGAAATTACTTTTTCTCCACTTTTATTGTAGTTTTTCCAACAGTTGCTTATTGGCATGTCATGATGTCTTGCATCAGACACTGAATGATTTTTCCTAGTGGCTTAGTTAGATGTTGACTGTGACCCTTTGAATCATAGAATTGCCTAGGTTGGAAGGGACCTTTCAGATCGAGTCCAACCATCAAGCTAACACTGACAAAAACCATCACCAAACCATATCGCTAAACATGATGTCTACCCACCTTTTAAATACCTCCAAGGATGACAATTCCACCACTTCCCTGGACAGCCTGTTCCAATGCTCGAAAACCTTTTTCAGTGTAAAAATTTTTCCTGATATCCAATCTAAATCTCCCCTGGTGCAACTTGAGGCCGTTTCTTCTTGTCCTATCGCCTGTTACTTGGGAGAGGAGACCAACCCCACCTCACTACAGCCTCCTTTCAGGTAGTTGTAGAGAATGAGGTCTCCCCTCAGCCTTCTTCTCCAGGCTAAACAATCCCAGCTCCCTCAGACATTCCTCATAAGGCTTGTGCACAAGCTTTGCATTCTGCAGAGAAGCTAATTACTTTCAGGCCATGAGAAAAGGGATATTAGAGGACTCAACAGGTACAGAAAATACCTCTATTTCCAAGCTGTGCAGGCCAGTGTCATCTGACTGGATGTTAGTGAATGCAAGTTCCACAGTTACTTTCAGAGGTGTTCTCAGGCCTTAACTGACTACAGATGTTTTAAAATATGTAAGATTATTCTAAGAATGTAAAAGAACTCTTTAGGAAGAAAAAGGAATGAAGAAGGAATGGGGAAATGAGCAGCTGCCTGGCTGCTAGTTTACTTAGTCTTGGTGGTTGTCATATTTGTGGCTTTATTATTTTTTAATTCCTGAACAGAATATAGAGGAAGGTAAGAGAAAAGGGAAAGCAAAAGACAGGAAATAATGAAGTGAAGGTAAAGAGTGAGTATATCAAGGAGAAAAGAGAGATGGTTGAGTGCCAGGACAGCGTGTTCAGTGGTGGGAAGAAGAGGAAACATGAATGATGAACTAAAGAAAATACTAGTGACAAAAATCAAAGTTCAAATCTTAGACTATTCATTAAATCTGATATTGACAGTGTGAGCTGGGAAGTTTGATAGGTTGATGCCCTTCTGGTTTAGCACTGATTTTGTTGGCTTGCTGTCTACATAGTTCTTTGGCTTGGTGGCCTCTGCATGCTCTCTGCTTCCAGTGCCCTGGCTGTTCTCAAGCCATACACTTAGTGTTTCAGAGCAGCTTAGTGTTTTGTGCGAGAAAACAAATCTGACCATCTGGCTTATGCTGTGCTTGATACTATTGTGTAACGCTTTCCTGGCTGTCACTAGCCATAGCTTTAATAGGCCCCAGAGGATGGTGATTCAAATGGACTAGAATTGCTTTACTTAGTGCCTCCATCACTATCTTTGTTTTGTGAAGTGGCACTGTGAAATGAATGGTTTTGTGCTGAATTCAGAAGTCTAGAGGCGTTATTCTTCAGCTTCTAAAAAGTTCTGTTGGACAACATACTGGGTGGTGAATGCTCCACACTGGATGTCAAATAAGCTTAGGTTATGTTTTTGTTTTTGTGTTAACTTCAATTACTTCCTAAATCTAGGTCAGTAAATAAAAATAAGACAATAAAATTTGCCCATGGCAAACTTAATCTTTTATTTTCTTTGCATCCTTGAGATTCTTGTACATTTTACATTAAGTCTATTTCTAAACAAAGTGATACACTCAATCATTCTGACAAACTGTAATTTACTAGAAATCCTCAGGAATGTAACACTCCTATGTGCTATGACTTTTATAGAATATTTCTGGAATAAAGGTTACTTCATATATAAGCTTTTTACTTAGAAGTAGCTTCTGTAGCATCCTTATGAGGTTAACAATATTTTACTTTCTTCTCTATTTCTGTCTCATTTTTTAACTGGTGAATCTTTTAATATGTTAAACTGCCTGTGAGCTTCAGATTTCTTACTAATATTACTAAAATGGCTAGATTTTTGAGGACTGCTATAATGTTTGCTTTTCCATGTGTTACTGAAAGTAGAAGCTTGGCTAAGAAAGTTTGTTGCAGATCCTAAGTTGTTCAGGGCAGTGAGGATAAAAGCTGACTGTGAACAAATTCAAAAGGGGTATGAGCAAGCTGGAAAAAGTTCAGATGCCAACAGGATGGACCGAGTCATGACCAAAAGTACTAAATGACATATAAGGGACATGAAGGAGGCTTACAAAATCATCAGGGTGTGCTGAGGAAGGATACGAGTAGACTATCTTGTATTCTAATAAAAGAACTGAAAATTATAAAATAAGGCAGCAGGAACGGATTAAAAACAAGCTTTGGTGTTTGTTTTCTACATAGTGGATCTCATGAGTAAAAACAATGTAGGATTTCACAAACAGACTTTATAGATACTAGTGGAAAGGCTATAGGCTTTTTATTTTGAAAGAAGCATGAGGGAACTAAGTTGAAGTGAACTAAATCCTAATAGTAGCCCACAGAAAAGATCTAGAGCACTGGTCTAGTGTCTCCAGTGACTGCAACAGGATTAATTCAAAGATTTTTCCTTTTTTTTTCCCTTTTTTTTCTTTTCTTTTTCTTTTCTTTTTTTTTTTTTCTTTTGGTGTGTGATTTGTGCCCCAGGTGAGTGTGGTCTTAGACTGGTTCCTAAAATATTGGCTCATTCATTTAGCAGCACTGACATTTATTTCATCTGATTTGATGTTCATATACTTCAAAAGTAATCATATAAGTCTCTGTCTTATCAATTTCACTTTAGGAAATATTTCATGTGGTCTTAAATATAAATCTTGAACACTTATTGTTTAATCATGAGCCAGTCTTTCAAAAGAAATTTAGGATATGTTAATCTGAATAACATTCTACTGCAGTGCTTTCATTGCAACAGAACTTCTTTCTAAGATGTCTTTGCTTTTTTCTCTGGCTTCTCTGTTGAAGCTCTCAAAAACATTATTATTATACTTTCTGAAAGCATGAATTCCTGCAGATAGCATACACCCTTAAGGTTGCTGCTGATAAACTGTCAAGCTTTAACTGTCACTCCAGATATATATTAGACATAAACTGGATCATGAAAAGAAATATGAAAACTCTTTCAGAACTCCAGCAGAAGACTAAGAAATAAGAAAGATTTGGCTTGATCTTAAAACCTTTTTGATAGAGCATAGAAATTATTCAATTTGTATTAGGAATTCAGTCCACGATCTACATATGTTCACTTTAGTGCAGCACTTAGGATTTAAGATTAGTGTCTTAAGTATGGCTTCATGCAGGGATTATATATGTTTTTAACTATTAACATTACCAGTTGCACATACACAACAGGGGTTTACCACTCTGTGCTAGTGGCAGGTATATATTATTCTTCCTTCAGCATTTTTTTGTTGGAAAGTGATGCTCTAACCAAGGGAAAACTGGTTCTTTTTATTGCCCTTTGAAACCATGACCTAATTTGTATCACTATTTGTCTAGTCTTTGTCCTGCTCATGAGATTTGGAAGTCTGCCATTGTTTTTCCTCACGCATCTGTGCAAGATTTGTCACAAACATCTCTCTTAAATTGCCCACAGTTGTCTTAAATTGCCTTAACTAGCAGAGATGCAAGGCTTATGTATATAATATTTGCTACTGAACCTGTAGAGTGAAGTTGAGTGCAAGATATTTGTGAGAGCATGCATATAACATGCTTAATGTAAAAACTAAACATTCAACATACCTTGCATGGATTACTGTTGGTGATATTTTACCACTGTGCAAAAAAAGCCTAGAAATCTATTATCTTTTTCCTTCCTTTGAATTAAATTTCTACTTCTGAAATGTAGGATGGGGCAGTGACAAGACTCAAATACTTTATAAATACAGGAATTTTTTTTTATTGACTGGCTGAAGACATCTCTTATTTTCAGTAGCTAGAGCAGTCCCAATCTTTGTATATTAATTTCTTCAACACTGGAATAAATATGTTAATAAGCTCTAACCTATTATGTATTCTGCATTCATACAGTGATGAGGAATTAGTATTCTCTAGTTAATCTCTGTACAAGACTTAATGAAGTTTAAAATTGCTTGTAGGGACATCACTGCTGTTTGTTACCATGCAAAGAAATGGGTCTGTGGATATCACAGATTTTCACGGGTAAAAGAATTTGAATTTTAAAACTTTTTCTGCTTCCAGTAATGATGTTGAATCTATTCAAAGAAGCTGCATTTATACTCAAAGCTGCATTCTAAAGTCTTGTATCAAGTCACTGAATCAGTCAAGCAGCATTTCAAATGTAGATATGATTACCCAGATTGTCTATTTCCTTAGTGTAGATGGCAGCTCACTGCCTATTTGTAATAATATGCTTTACTTAAATGCTGTATGAACCTCAGGAATTTGAGTGAAACTACGTTTAGTGTTTTTGGCTTTGGTGGGTTTTTTTTTCCTCCTCCTTCCCTGAGTAAATAGGAAAGAGTGCTTAAGGGGAGAAAAAAGAAAACAGTTTGAGTGATTTTTTTTTTTTTTTTTTGCTTAAAATGGAAATACTGTGTTTGCATGAGCAGTTTCACAAATGTTTACAATTCCAATGTATTTGCCAAATATAGTACAATAGTTCTTCCAAATAGGTAAACCTGGATGATATTTCCTATTAAAAAAACCCTTGAAATCTTTTTCATTAAAAGTATATATATTGTTCATTCTTGCTCTGAATTGTTATTCTTAGACATTGTGTTTTATGTGTTGAATGAAGTGCCTCATTCACCTTCTACTATAAGAAATACTGCATAAAGTTCAAGTTTACGGTTCAATTTCCATTTGGTTCAACAGTGCAATAGTAGTTATTTTTAAGTTTTGTTTTCTACAAGCAGATGATGTGAAGCTGTCTTTTATCATTCCTTCCATACAAGGGACCATGATGGGAGAGGGACCCTGTAGCTTAGGACTGATATGATGAGAAGTTAAAGGGGTGAGCCAACAAAGTGCCCTTGTGACAAAGAGGCCTAATAGTATCATGGGCTGTATTAGACAAATATTGCCAGCAGGTCAAGGGAAGTGATCCTTCCTATCTACTCAGCACTGATGGGGCCATGCCTGGAGTACTGTGTCTATTTCTGAGCTTCCAAGTGCAAAAGAGACATGGGCATACTGGAGAGATTTCAGTGAGGGGCCACAAAGATGATTAAGGTTCTGGAGTACCTTTTCTATGGGGAAAGGCTGGGACTTTTCAGCCTGGAGAAGAGAAGGATTGGCAGGGATCTCTTCACTGTATATAAATACCTGAAGAGAGGGTACAAAGAGAATGCACCCAGGCTCTTTTCAGTGGTGTTCAGTGAGGGAATCGGAGGCAATGGGCACAAGTTGCCCAAACAGGTTGTGGAGTGTTCTTCCTTGGAGATATTCAAAACCTGCCCAGGACATGGGGCAGGACATGGTCCTGGGCAACCAGCTCTAGCTGGCCCTTCTTGAATAGGGGTGTTCTACCACATGAGCTCTGAAGGGCCCTTTCAACCTCAGCCATTCTGTGGATAAGTATCTCCAAAGCCAAGCTGAAGATGTAAGTAAGGGTGTTTTTTGAAGAGGCAGCAAGTAGCTCGCAGTGCTCCACTTCAGCCAGTAGTTTCCACTACTGTTGAGGGAGAATTGGAGAGAACAGAGGAAGAAAAATAGAAGTAGAATTCTGGCAAAGTGTGATCAGTGGAGGGGGAGCGTTTAGTCCTACTAGTGCCCTTCCTTCTAACCTGGTAACTTGGACCTGCTGTTACAGCTAGGACAATGCAGATCACAGGGTAGATTTCCCTTGTTCTTCTGTTAATTCAATACTGTCATAAAAGCGTTGACGTATTGCTAGGAGCCCAGTGGTATGGTTCAAATAGTCTCTGCATCTTCAATTTCTGTGCTTATATGGCCTTTAAAAAAATGTTTTGGAAAAGGCAAGAAAGCCACCATACAACTCTTTACAGCATTCTAAAATATATATTGGTACTGTCTAATACTGAGAGTGCTGCGTGTGCTCAAAATTGGAAAAATACTCATAGAATCATAGAATTGTTTGGGTTGGAAAGGACCTTGAAGATCATCTAGTTCCACCACCCCTGCTCTGGGCAGGGACACCTTCCACTTCGACTAGGTTACTCAAAGCCCCATTTGACCTGGGTGACCCATTTGAACAGAGGTGTTCCCTGGAGGCAGACAACCTGTTCCAATGTCTCACCATCCTCACAGTAAAGAATTTCTTCCTAATATCTAATCTAAATCTGCCTTCTTTCAGTTTAAAACTGTTAGTCCTCATCCTATCGCTGTGCTTCCTGGTAGTCTCTCTCCACCTTTCCTGCAGGCCCTTTTTAAGTACTGAAAGGTTGCTATAATGTCTCCCTGGAGCCTTTTGTTGTCCAGTCTGAACAATCCCAACTCTCTCAGCCTGTCTTCATAGGAGAGGTGCTCCAGCCCTCTGATCATCTTAGTGGACAGAGTGGTCTGTTCATCAAATGCATGTCTCTCCAATTTAGAGTCAAGGGTGTCATGCGGGACAGTGTCAAATGCTTTGCAGAAGTCCTGTTAGATTATGTCAGTTGCTCTTTACTTATCCATCAGCGCTGTAACCCTGTTACACCACCAAATTTGGTGATTTGTCTTTAGCGAATCCGTGTTGTCTGTCACCAGTCACCTCCTTATTTTCCATGTGCCTTAGTATAGTTTTCAGGAGGATCTGCTCCATGATCTCCCTGGGCCCAGAGGTGAGACTGAATGGCTTGTCGTTCCCTGAGTCCCCCTTTTTTCTCTTTTTAAAACTGGGGGTTATGTGTCCCTTATTCCAGTCAGTGGGAACTTTACCAGACTGCCACAACTTCTAAAATATGATGGATCGTGCCTTAGCAACTTCATTCACCGGTTGCTCAGGATCCGTAGATGCATCTCACCAGGTCCCATGGATTTGTGCACCTTCAGCTTCCTTAGATACTGTCAAACCTGTTCTCACACAGTGGGCAGTACCTCATTCTCCCAGTCCCTGCCTTTGTTGTTGAGAACGAGGTCCAGTGTGGCACCTCTCCTTGTTGGTTCCTTTATAACTTGGAGAAGGAATTTATCATCAACACATTCCAGGAATTTTTTGGATTGCTTATGCCCTGCTGTGTTGTCCTTCCAACAGATATTGGGGTGGTTGAAGTCCCCCATGAGGATCAGAGCATGTGAATATGAGGCTGCTCCTATCTGTCTACAGAGGGCCTTATCCGCTCAGTCTTCCTGGTCAGGTGGCCTGTAGCAGACCCCCACTGTAACATCCCCTGTCCCTGCCTTCCCTTTAATCCTGACCCATAAGCTCTCGGTTGGCTCCGCATCCATCCTCAGGCAGAGCTCCATGCACTCCAGCAGTCGTTGATGTAGAGGGTGACACCCCCTCCTCATTTTCCCTGCGTGTCCTTCCAAAGAACCTGTATCCTTCCATTCCAACACCCCAGTCATAGAAGCCATCCCACCATGTCTCCATGATGCCAATAAGATCATAGCCCTGCACGTCTCCAACTCCTGTTTATTCCCCATGCTGCGTACATTTGCATAGAGGCATTTAAGTTGGGCCCCTGATGGAGCTTACTTGCTGGCTGGAGTGGCTAATATTTCTTTGTGTTGCACTCCAGGTGCTCTCCTGTTGACCTGTGATCCTTCTCCAGGCTCTGGCCATCTATTGCTGGCACTGGCATCAAACTAGTAGGAGTGGGATGTTCCCCTCCCCTGTCAGCTTTAGTTTAAAGCCCTCTTGACAAGCTTGGCGAGCTTCAGACTGAAGATGCTTTTCCCCTCCTCTGACAGATGGACGCCATCAGCCCCCAGTAGATCTTGTTTCTCAAAGTGAGTTTTATGGTCTAAGTAGCCAAACTCCTGGTTGTGGCACCAGTCTTGTAACTGTTTCTTGACTAAACAGATTAGACTGGCCCTTTCAAACTCCTTCCCTTTGACCAGGAGGATTGATGGTAAAAAACTACCTGTGCTGCAGAGTCCTTTACCGCTGCTCCTGGGGCTCTGTAATCCTTGATACTTCTTAGACTGCTTCTGGCAGTATCACTGGTGCTCACATGAAACAACAGCAGTGAATAATAGTCAGTGGACTCTGTGAGGCTTGGTAGTCTCTTGGTGACATCCCTGATATGAGCCCCCAGTAAGCAGTACATCTCTCTAGAGAGTGTATCATGTTGGCAAATGGGTGCCTCTGTACCTTTCAGAAGAGAGTCACCTACTACTATCACCTGTTGCTTTTTCTTAGTTGGACTGGTTGTTATGTGGGGAGCAGACTGAGCTGCCTTACTCAGCTCCAGCATCTCCCCTCATGTGCCTGGTCTTTCCTCTTCACTCTGCAGAGAGAAGCAGTTCTGCAAGGGCACCTCAGGCTTTGGGAGAAGTCTTTTCCTTCTGCTGGTCCTTGTCGTTGCAAGCTTCCATTTTTCTGCATTACTGGCCCCTCTCCCTTCTGTGTGTGCCAGCGGGGGAGTTTTTGGTTGTTTGGCTGTGGGTCCACTGCAGACTGCACTTAGAACCAGCCATCTATCTTTTTCTCAGTCTCCCTGATGCTAAGCAGACTCCTCACTGCTTCCTGCAGCTCACAATAGGCAACAGTAGTCCATGATGTAGCCACACAATGACTGCATGTGCTCCAAACTTAGAGATTTTTGCTGCCAGTTATAGTTTTTCTATTATTTTTATCAAATTATTTTTAAATGTCAAATTGGGTACTGTGGGACAGTGAAAATTGTTACACAATAAATCAAACTAAATTTACACTGTTTTGTTGTAAAGTTAAAATAAACAGAGGAAGTCTTGTCTTTAGGCAGACATTTAAGAGAGAGGTTTTTTCAGTTTAGAATAACAACAGAGCATTGCGCTAATACACATTGGTTTGTTTAATGCAAACTTTTTAGAGTTTTAATTATAGTCATGTCAGAATTATCATTAGGTCCTGTGGGAAATTTGTCTGATGGAACATATTGTTGGCCTTTAAAAATCATTAGCAATTGAATGCATATACAAGGAATTGGCATAATATTTGTAATTTAAGTTGGCTAGTATATAGTATACCAACTGAAAAAAGCAGAAGCTTCTTTTACAAATGCTGGAGAGAAGTAGGCATGCAAAACTGATCCTGAATTTCAGTTTCTGACTCCACTAGCTAGTAATTAATGGGGAAAGTGAATCTACAGCAGATAAAACCTGTAAGATAAAAGCTTCTCCTTGTGGTTTGCCACTTACTCTCCCTTAACATAGAATGATAGAAATACTTGTGCATTCAGTAAACAAAAACTAAGAAAGTAGCATTGCCTTTTCAGGGTTGTTTGCTCGTTTTTAACGTGTAGTGCCTTAGTGGAACCAGAGAAATGGGATATGATTCAAAGTAACTTAATCTACATAGTTGGCAGTACTTAGTTTAGGCAAAATTCTATAAATTTCTCTAAATATTGTATGTTTTTTCATAGTTCTTGGAATCTTTTAGAAAATGTAGACTGTAAGTAATGACGTGTAACAGCTGGACACTTCCAAATTCAAATTCTTAGTAGATCACTACCTAGATAAATTCCAGGTTTTTTCCTTTGCTTCGTCACATCTTGTGACTAGAACACGTTGTGGTAGAAAGATGACTTTCTTTCACCTCCTTGCATGCTTGTAATGACAGCTATCAGATTACTATTATTTTAATTTTCAAAGTTATGGTATAGGTAAGTGTGACAAGTGACCAGAAAATTATTAGCTACAAGCAGTTTCTAACAGAAGATGACTTGGGTGATATACTCTGTTAATTGTGTCATAGACAAGTAAACAAACTAACTATAACTAAAGTAGAACAATTTTGATGAACATCATAGTGTATATATTCTGTATATTGCCAGGGCTTGACAGTTTTTATGTCCTAAATATATTACCTTAGTTTTAAAAAAACTTGGTAGTTATTTATTGTAATGTACCAGAATGCATTGCAAGCAAAAGACAATAATTTGAAGGTTGGCAGAGACGTATAAGAAATGGAGTGATCCAATGACAGCATTTTGTTTATTTGGTATGGTATTGTTGATGCCATACAATACTCCTTTTAACATAAATCTCAATTAAAAGCACATATTATCAAATTATGGGACAGACTTTGTCCTGAGAACAGGCTTAGCTCATATTGAAATTTATACAGAAAGGCCCAAAGAATCCTTTTGGTTGAAACTGATTTTCAAAGATTTATTTTGGGAATTCAAAATAGTTAATTTTCACTAGTATAATGTAGTTCTCTCTTTGTTTGACTCTGAACTTTTCCCTTTTGCTGTCACTGAAATC
>KZ505667.1:170462-183241 GCA_002844005.1 Limosa lapponica baueri | reverse complement strand
TTTTTTTTTTCATGGCAGCTCTCATTTAAGTCAGTGCTCTCTGAAGTAAGTCTTTTGCATCTGTTTGTTCATTTGAATCTGGATGAGCTAATTACTTTTGGAGTAAGGTGGACTCAGTTTGTAAGAAAGTTAAATTTTCTAACTGACTGATTTTGATTTGGGTTACCTTGCCTAGTTTAGTTCTCATTTACACTCATAATACATATTTGCTATAACTGATGGCAAAATTTCTGGTCAGAATAGCCTGCAAATATACATCCAGTATTGAAAAACATATTTTACAGAACTAGAGGCTACAGATGGAAACTACTAATCAGCAAGAGTCCTGAGATATCAAGTGAAGTGCTGGGAAATGATAATTTTGTTCAGGTGTTTCTGGCATTCATGGACTCTCTCTGCTTTTGCACTGGTTTCCTTTTCTCAGACATTAAACCTTTGCTGTTTCAGACTGTATCTTAGTCTTGTCCCTGCCCTGGATGCCTCTTTCTGGCTTCTCTTGGTCTGTAAAGTTCTGGAGTATTTTTGTTTTGTTTTGTTTTTGTATCATTATTTTTATTTATGTTTCCTGTGACAATTAAATTCTCTCCAACCATATTACTTAACCTTATAAATACATTTGAATTGTTTGGGTTTTTGGTCCTTGCTGAGGAGAACAGTTCATATTTAGTTCACCGAAATCTTGCAATATAAAACTCCCTCAGGCGTTTAATTCCTTTGCTGTTCTTCAAGTCTGTTCTAATTTGGCAATAATTTTCTGGTCATATGCCCAGAACTGAACATGCTGTTCCAGAAGCAGCTGTGGAAGTGCAGTATACCAAGTACCCTAACGCTGTCATATGTAGCTTTTGGTATACACAGCCTAATGCTGCAAAGGCTTTCTTGCTATCAGTTCCCACCAATAAAATATATTGTTTTCTCTCTTAAGTCCCCTGATTTAATGTTGCTCTCAAAAATTTTGTCTTTTTATTGAACAACTGTTCTGAATTATTTTTCCCAGTCTAATCCAATTTCAATATTTCAAATTATGTTTTGAAATTCTTTATCTTGTTGGTATTGCTTTACCTCTGAACTGGTATGATTTTTATATTTCTTCAGCTTATTACTTGTTGAATCTTCTAGGGCATTAGTGAAGATGTTGAGTACTATGTCTAATAAAGATCTATGTATCATCCTAGAAGGAACCTTTCACTGTTCAATGCACACCGTGTCATAAAACTTTGAGTGTAGCTTATTAGTGTTTTCTTACCTTATGAATTCAAATAAGTATGAATTAATTTTGTGACTGTATTAAATCATTTGCTAAAATAGGAATAGTTTAATTCATTAGATGGTTTTGTTTTCCTTTTCCCTGTGCTCTTCTGCATAACTATGAAATTCAATCAGAAATCATATAACAAAATTGAATGTTTTCTTCCCTGTGGATTGACACTTCCTTTTTTTCCCCATGTGTTCAAATTAACTTTTGATATGCTTTTTCGTATTACTTTCTCATATTATTAATGGAGGCTACTAGCCTGGTATAAATATAAATGACCCAGCATATTTTATAGGCCTAATTCTGTAAAGTTGACAAGTATATCCTTACATCAGTTCTAGAAAAAGAAAACATCAATATTCTCCCCCTCTAACCAGTGCGGTATGTCCTCTCTCATAATATGCAGAATATGATTTTCAGGGCCCAAAGTATGTTGTTTCGTTTCTTATCATTGAAGGACTCAGACACGAGTAAGACTTTTCAAGATAAGACCTTTAGTTACAGGTAGAGTAGAAATTTCTACTCGGAGACTTTCTGGCTCCTGCAAGAACAGTGAGGTCTCGGGTCTCCCTCCACATGCCACCTCAGTGCTCATTCTTTAGCCTTTCATGAGGATAGGTGGAAAAGCAGGCAATATTAATGTGAAAAGCCAGCTCAGGAAAGGAACATATCCTATAAAATGCCTTTCCAAGTACAATGTTTTGACTTTTACCTGAACATGTAAAACTTCAGTGTATTATACTGAGGTGGAGATGTTAACCATTTACTTGAGCCTGAACATTTTATTTTCCTGAGCTCTGTCTGTGTTGTGGACTTAATGATACAGATTAATACTTGTTCCTTTAATGCTATATTTGATTTGGTATGTTCAATGAAGTCAAATTAAGTTTGAACTAAACAACATTAGCTTACACTTTCCTAAACTTTATGGTGTTCTTTATCGTTTTGATATTCCTTTAATATTTTAAAGACTTTAATTCTTTTTAGTTAACAAACTGGAACAAGCTACTGTGTTGCTCCTACCTAGACGGTCTGGAGTTCTTAGGTGCACAAAGGGCATTTCTCCTGCATGCTCAGAGCAACAGTAACTCTCGTCTAAAGCTCTCCCATTACTTTACATTGTCACTTAGGACCGAGTGAGGAACCGGTGACAAGGGAGAGGAGCTTAGAGCTATAAAGAATTGCTTCAGTCCTGTAGAAAGAGCTGATTGATCTCCTTTTGTGTATTCTAAACATAAGAAGGACATGACCAAGACTAGGAACATTTACAGAAGAGAATACCAAATGTTCCTGCCATTGGCTTCTTCTTGACAGCAGGACAGACATTTCATAGTATATATTTTATAAAATAAAAATGTACTCCAGGGTTCTAGAAACTAAAGGCAATTTTAATTTGTATCTTCTCTTGCAGTGAAATAGGTCTAACAAATTTCTTTTGTTTTCTGACCACTCGAAGTCATGATGCTCTCAAAGATGTATAACTGAGGAAACAGGGAGAAATACCCTCATGAGATCAGCATTGACTTTTAGAGAGTCCCTACAGAACAACTATCTTTTTTGCCATGTTTTGTAATTTTATAGTTTGGTAGCAAGAGATTCTTTCAGAAGCTTTCTTCATCACTACTCAAGATTATCTGTAATTAAGTAAAAATGAGATGGAATGAATGTGCAGCAAAGGACTGTAAACATGTTTACACATTTTGATAAACATTCCTGCATTTTTTCCTCTTGTAGCATTGATTCATCTGCATCATGTACTAAATGGAAATGAGCAAGATGTAAAATTGATCCACCCTTGTAACTATCTGAAGAGAGTAATTATCTGATGCTTGCAAGCTGTTTCTAGAATAGGTCCTCCCCAAGCTACATTAAATTTTATTGTATCTATGTTTGATTCTGAAATTACAGTGGATCACATCCTTTAACAATATAAACAATGTAGCTCCACTGAAGTCAGTGGAGCTGTACAGATTGTCTCTTATGGGAGCAGTACCCCAAATTATGTAAGTCCCCATTAGAAATTTGATGTTACAGTAAATAATAGCAATCTATGTGTGCTTATTCTGAGAAATCAGTCTATGGATAACTTACGATGCCTGACTAATTGTCTTCAGTTCCCCTATCAGAGGTGCTCAAAATGTGGAACTATGGAACAAAGCCTTTAACAAGCATCACTGTAGCAGAAGTTCAAGAACAAGAAGCAGAAAACATTCAGATTTGACAGCTGACTCTATGATAAGTGTGCATAAAGGAAAATATCCACTCCTGGAAAACCATTTTAATGCTTTGGAGAATGGAAAATTGGCAAATTAAAGGATAGACAGTTGAAAAAGGCAAAGGAGAAAATATGCTACTTTTCTGTTCATCCTTTTTGTTGGTTGTTGGGTTTTTCTTGTGTGTTCTTTTTTTTCTCTTTTTTTCTGTGATTTTTTGGTTTTGGAGCAAGTCCAGTGCCTCACTTGAGCATTGAGTCTCACTAATGAGCCTCTCAGTCTTTGTAAACTCTGGAGTTTACAGACCCTGACCAAGAAAAGCTAAAGACATCTGGATCTAGTCCTGAGCACCTGTTATCCTGGTACTAATATCCTGCAAACTCTGGATCTTTTCGATCCCAAAAAGCTCTCTTGCACAAATCTATGAAATAGCTAAGATTGTTTTTGTTATTAAGGTTCATGTGGTCATCAGCAGTAATCAAGTATAGTTGCAGGGAACCTGTGGGAAATTCTATCCAAATCAGGTTAATGATGATGGAAACTTTGTAAATTAAAACAAAATTTGAGTGTTAACAATTCAAACATATAAATATAGGTTGGTTTTCAATTTGTCCGCAGGGCATTAGAAATCTGCAGCAGCAGCAGTTTGGATTTAGGTTGACATAAGTAGCTCTTGAAACTGCACCCCTACCCTTTTCTCATTCTTCTTTGTACCTCATTGTTCCATAGTTACTTTGGAATATTGCTTTAAAAAAAAAAAAAAAAAACAACACAAAAAACAAACAAACCCCATAACTTTAGAAAACAGTGCAAAGTGCTTCTTTACAGGGTGCTGTAAAAAAGTGGTAGAGGACAATCAAGAATCTAGCTGTGTAAAGCTGGATGTGAGAGATACTACTCAATTTTTGAGCAGTGGAGGAAGTGGAGAGAATGTAAGGATCTAATATGCTCAGGAATGTCTTCCTGAAAATTCATAAAGTTTTATCTAAATGTTTTTTCTGAAACCCGGTAGAGAGAATTGATATAATAAGCCAATATTAAGCCAGGAGTCTGAAAACTTTCTAAGAGACCTTGACCTTCTGTGAGTTACTCTCTTTTGTTCAACTTGTAGCACATTCCAAACCTGTTTTTCAGTAGTACGATAATGATTTCCCGACCTTGTGAAAGCATGAGTGATGTGAGTTCATTATCTGTCTCTGAGCATAATTACTGATCACATTGTATTTCAGAAATGAAATGCAACTATTAATACTCTAAATCAAATGGGATTCTTTTAGTGAAAATGGAGTACATTTATGTCAGAAATGAGATATAAAAGAAAGGTTTATGGAGATCTAAGCTCTTCTCTTTTATTTTTCTCCCCAGATTAATGCATTCATATTTTTGGTATTCGTCTACATAAATTATTAAAAAATAGATACATTAGCAACATAAAAGCTCAACTTTAAGTAAATACTTATGATTAGATTTAAGTGTCATGGGAGTATCAAATGGAAAGATAAGTCCTTACTAGATTTTACCTTGATGTTTTGCATTGCTTATGTTGTGATTTTGAACTTGGTGATCTACTCTTCAAGATTTTGGCTCAGAAATTTTTGTTTTAAAAAATGCTGTGAAATCAGGTTTGAGATTATAAAATGAAAACCCCCAAAAGTCTCATTTGTTTTGTCATAGATGATGGCCAGATCAATGTCTGGAAATCAATGCGTTCTATCTCATCAGGCTTGCTGGTGGGTAGATCATTGTTTTCAGTCTTCTGAGACCTGGCCTTTATTTCTGGCTTTGTTACCATGTTTCTGGATAGAACTGGGGTAAAACTAGAAATTAATAGTTTCTGGGAAGCCATAGTCCCTAAAGCTACTGAGAAAGGTTGAGACTCTTCCGTTGGTCTCCATGGATATTTAGACAAAACAAGTTGAGATTTTGCAAGCTATTGGGGTTATGGGAGTTAGTTGTCAGTGTCAGAACCTTGTTTGAAAATTCTTAGGTAGGTCCAGTGTTGAGAATCTCCCTTGATATCTGTACTGGGGTTTTTGTATGGTTTTCCTCACTGTAAATTGAGGGAAAATGATATCTTGTTTCCTCTGTGAAGTACTATAAAATCCACTGATAAAGGACACTATATAAAAGATCTTTCCAAGAGGATGGAGCTGTGGAAAAATGTGTCCCCAGTGAGGAAGAGCGTTAAACTTACTAGTATTCATTTATCCTGTCTAAATGTGTTTTCTAAAAAGAAATCAAAAGAAACTTACATTGAATTTGAGCTTTTCTTAGCCAGTGAAACACTCAAGGGGGAAAAAATAAAAATGTGTTCTTTCATCTCTTAGGGACTGTAACACTGTAGGCAGAGGCTTGGTACATTGCTTTCTCTAATTCTTCTATTATTGTGAATTATCTTATCTTCTGCTGACAGCTTATAACCTATTTTTACAATAAAAATCATTCTTGATACCTGATCGTTCTTTTGCTGCATCAAACTAGACCTCAAAGCCTTATTCCTAGATACTCTCCTATAAGAGTGTAGGGTTACGGTTGAAAAATTCTTTCAGTTATTGCTTTATTATTTGATATTACAATAACTCTCATCATGTAACTTTTATTTTTTCCATTTTGAAAACACCAATAGTAGCCGTTTCGGAGAAAGTGCAAGAGTAAAAATGTGCAAAAACCATTTTAGAATCATAAGGTGTTTATAAAATCATAAGCTTTGATTGTGGTCTAATCACAAACACAAGTTTGTCACTACATTGGATTTCCCTTCTTTGTCCAGTTTCAAAGCTGGTATTTTTCCTTATTATTTAAGTACTTCTTGTGCCTTTGTGGAAAATAGGTCACTATTGAAAAATTTTCCGTTTTTCTTATGAATAGGGTCATATAGGTCATCATCCTCTTCACCTCATTATATGTATGCTTTACCTATGCTATTACCCACTCTATAGCCTTTACTTCAGTATTGAGGCCAGTTCCCAAAAATATTTGATAAAGAACTCTCCTTTCTTTGAATTAGCACTTAAGAAAACACCTCTGCTATTTGCTGTGATAACTGCCTGGTTCTTACTGGGTTTGATAACAGATATGGGAGAATCATTTTCAGTGGAAAATGACATATTCCCTGGAAATATATAGGACTCTGCCTCACTGTGACTTACTGTCATAGCCAGATGAGGAGGACGCAAAGCCTCATAATTTATTTTCCTGGTTTTAAACACATGGTTTTGATAAACTCTTGAAGAAAACTTGTTTAAAGAAGACACTGTGAATCAGAATAAACACTGTTCAATTAGATTTATGCAATTTACTTCACTAGGAAAAGCTGCGCAAAGTAAATCCTAAGCACGTGATTTTAATGCTGCATGAAGACTTCTGCTGACGATCCTATAGCTTCTGTCTCTAAAATAAAATGATGACATGTCACAAAAATGTATAAAACTGCACCAAAAGCTTTTCTTGTATTGCTAGCTGCATCCAACTGGCCATTTAGACTTGAGGAGTACCCTGTTTCCCATTGTGAGATGCCGTGCCTGACACTATGGGAGTAAGAAGGAACTGTGGCATTAAGCTAAATTGGGTGTGAGCCTATTATCAAGGCTGCTTTGAATACAGGGCACTGCTAAGCAGTAAATGTGCAGCTGCTGCACATGATGGTAGCCTTTTCGCTGCTTCATGGCACTGTGCACTGAGGCTGACAAGCAGATTGTGTATGAGGGTGGTCACTGGTGGTGTCAAACGTGGGGTGATGAGCGTAAGACAGATGACGCTGCAGTACAGCACTGCAGGCGCTCAGGCTCTGCTTGACCCAGCAGGCAGTTATTTATACATCCCAGCGCTGTGAATGGGTGAGATTACAGGTTTAGCAGAATGAGCGTGTGTGAGAAGCATAACCACAGCCCACGTGAGTAGCCATCAAATATGATTTGCAGTCCAGTACTTGTGGGATCTGATTATTTGGTGAGTAGTTGAAAACATCTCTATCAAGGCTCTATGATGAATCAGAGGACTTTCTCCCTTTGTTTCCTCTGAACCTAACCCAGTATCTGAATTCATTGCCTATTTGAAGCAAATTGCTTAATCTGTTTTAAAAAAATCTATAAACCATGTCAGAATTTATCAGTAACAGTTGTTAGTATTAACCTAATGCAAAAAGACTGTGCATCTTTGTCCATCTGAATCCACAAAAGCCATCCAGTTTAAATCCCTTCTACGAGCTATTGGTCATCCAAATTTTTAAAATTCATTGGTCAATGGAAACAGTGTGTTATAAGACAAGTTCAGTCCAACATTTGTAATTCTTTTTCAACCTGTGTATACCAATAGCTGGAATGGCAAGAGTTACTTGTTGAAATATGCAGAGAAATACAACTTTATTCTGTGCCTTTGTTCAAACTGCCTCTGAGTAAAACTGAAAGCAATAAGGTAGTGATCAAAGGGGTGATTTTTTTATGTCATTGAGGAGTTACTTTGATGGACGGACTGTAGAATTATATAGCTATGTCTAGAGTGATGCGAGATTCTTCAGGGATGTTCCTATTTGAGGACTTGGAGTCAAAGACAGGCTAGATTGCCCCAGCCTGCCCCAATAAATAGCTCTTGGTACGTTTTGCTTTAAGATTTACATGTCATATTCTGCAATATGTTTATGAGCTTGAAACTTGATTATATACTAAAATCCAGAGTCAGAGTTTTTCTTCAGTATATTCACAGAATGCTTAGAGTTGGAAGGGACCTTGAAGATCCTCAACCCTCCCCACCATGGGCAGGGACACCTCCCACTAGACCAGGTTAATCTATAGTGGGCTACCTGATGATCTCAGGTGGAAAGCATGACTAACAGTTCTCCAAGCAAAATGAACAATGTGGAAGTCTTACCTATCTAGGAAGCAGTTTCATTTGGAGGCCTGTTCAAGACTGTAAATTCAACTCTTCCAGGGTCTAGGGAAACATCACTGCATTCTGTTCCAGTACTTGGCACTTTTTTTGAACATTGCTTTCTTTAGCAGCAGATATACACGTTCAACAGCAGACATACTTACCTTGAAAGAAAAATGCTAGCCAAGTATGTCATTCCACTTAATGCATCTTCTGACGAGTATGTGTGCACAAAAAGGTACATGTCATGTAATTTCCATTACTTAATGCACATCCTGAAACGAAATCTGACAGTGTTCTGATGGGCTTAGTATAAATTTACAGAAAGAAAAAATTCAGTTAAAAAAAAGATACAAATAAAGATAATACAAAGCTGGTTCTTTTCAGTAAATTATCACTCATATCCAAGTTGTAGGCCAACTCTTTATGCTTTTAATGATGTAAATATAGTAGAATTTAAAAAAAAAAAGAAAAAAGCACACATATGTTTGTACCAGCAAAAGAAATGATATTCAGGTTTTCAAAGTGCCCTTTTTTCTGCATGTACTATATGATTTCAGTTGTATGGCTGAATTTAAGTCTGGTGTTCTGCCATCTGTCTTTCAAAACACTGTAGTGTGTTAATGATTTTTTTCCTCAGTCCCTCATTGTAAACAAAATCTGTTGTTGGTTCTTGCTTGAGTACTTTTTCCTAAGCCTTTACAATATGTCTTGGCACCTACAGTCAGTCTGAAATTTCCTTTCACCGCATGATAAGTTAATGATCAGAGCTGATGAAATTCAAAACACTGTTCTTGCAGCACACCTGCTAATGCACAGGAACATTGACTGCAGTAAGGCTTTTATATGCCAACTATGTTTAGTGAACCACTAAGCTATCTTAAAGAGATAACAAATTTAAAGTTTAGTTTATTCTGAGGCCACATTTGTTTCTGAGATTTTAAGGAGAATCCATTTCTATTTTAGTTTGTTGCAATGCTGATCCTGATGGCATTACTTCTTGAGGAATTGAAAAGAGAACATTCTACAACATATATGTGCAGAAAATAAAAATTAAAAAGAGTATATAATTTTAGATCAACAGATGTGGTGTGTCCCTTCTAAAGCTTATAGGAACTGTTGTATGCCTGGATGTGGATGTGCGTGCTGTCTTGAATAAGAGATAATATGGAAATAAAAAAATAAAGTGGTTGTTTATCTTGGGACAGCTGCAGTTCTCCCGTATAGTTATCTTTATTGTTAAAAAGTCTTTCAAACTTTATGGGAGTACCTCTTAGAAGTGTAAGCTCAAATTCTTTGTTTAAAGAAAGAAAACAATACACTGAACACGCAACGTCAGTCTGTGAGCCCATCTCATCTGTACTTCAAAGTTATCTTCAGATTCGAATGTTTCCCCCTAATGCTGGGAGTACTAAAACCAGTTTCTAGTCAGTATTATTTGCTTGTGAAAAGTCAACGACATGCTGCTTAATGATTTTGCTTTCAAATAGCTTATGTATTCCACCACAGTAATAGGTATTTTCAGTAATAACTTTAGTAAATGTTTTGAACCTCAGAAAAAAAAAATAAAATACACACACATATAATATATATATTCAATGAAAAATTGATAATTAAATGCACACTTCCACACATGAATTACCTTAATAAAGTCAATATAATATGTAATGTATTATAATGTATATGCTATATTGACTCATGTTTTGCTTAGAGTTTTGGTGAAATATTTTTAAGGTTTAGATTTTAGCTACCTTTTGGAAAAGTTGTGAGAAAAAAGGAAAAAAGAAAAGGGAAAAACTGTCAGCTGTTCATAATGACACAGGGCCATTATAAAGGACAGGGTCTTGAGTCATTAAAAGCAAGAACCTTGTGCCAAGAGCATGTGAGATAAAGAATGATACATTTTAAAATTAATTTAAATAAAGGTTCTATTTATTATTTTGAGCCAACAAATGCTTTGCTTTACAGAAAAGATTTGGCAATAGGATATTGTAGGCTACAGAGTTAGACAAAAATTGGCATAGGCTGAAAACAAAGACCCCTCCCTACTTTCACTCATTTTCTGCAAAATTAAAAACACTGGAATCCTTCATTTTCTCGATCAAGGCGATATCTTCATTTAAAATTCAGTCAGAGCATGGGTAAAAAATGGTTTTAAAACCTCCCTATACATTTTTCCTCATTCTATTCTCAGTCTCGTACTAATGTTTTAAAAGGAAATAAATTGTGTAGAGGAATTTTAAGAAAACTTGTAAAAGAATACAGTTCTTTAACATGGAAAAACATACATGTGTATCTAGCTGGACAAAACTAATTAAAGAATAATATTAAATGCACATTTTACAAACAATGTTTAATCTTGGCTATAAAAATTACAAGCTTCTGATGTTTTCTTGTTTGCACTGTACTCTGTTTGGAAACACATATTCATCTCTCTTACGTCACCTGTCATGAAAATCTCAGAATGAATTTCCAGCTGAGCTAATTATCTCTAGCTCTACTGTTCTCAGTATTTTGCTAATCTCAATTTCATATAAATTAATCTACTGTAAGCACTGAGGAGGTAGTAATGCATATATGTATATGTAATTACTATATGCCCAGCAAGTCCTGCTCACAGTTAGGACTGGAATGCCTATTAAGGTTTTTCTAATGTGGATAAAATGACTCTCATGGACTACTGCAAATATTGAGGTTTGTGAAATATGGGGGACCGTAATATTTCTACTGTGCATAACACTATTTTTGGTAATAATTTTGTTCCAGCAAAGCTTTATTTAAAATTGTTTGTGGAGGGTAACAGTTGATATGTAGCTGCTTCCTTAGGCATGGTGTCAGCATTCATGGAATTCATGTAGAACAAATACTTAATGCCCTTTGGATTCTGATTGCCTTAGACTTATGGAAGTCCTGACACCAATTATAAGGAACAATCACATTTGAATTTCTCCGGGGTGAATGCTCTTGGGTCCTCCCTCCAAATGTAATAAAATGCTCTCGTACCACACTTCTTAAGCTTATGAAAATGAAATGGCTGCTCCATCTGTATGTGTGCCGTAACTTAATGATTTAGGGACTATTCATAATATTTAGAAAGCTTTAGTCATATAAAGACTAAAACTCATTTAAAAAAATAAATACCAAATTTATTAATGAGTTTTAAAAAAACATACTTGCATTCTAAAATATTTTTTAAGATTAAATCTTACCAATTAAAGGTTAAGAAATAAGGAAGGTTCATATATTGATATACAAAACAGTGCTTTCCCAGTACACTTTAACTACTGTAAGTAGTTTTAATAACGGGCTTGGTTGTTCCATTAAGCAACAATGTGGTTCAGCGATTTGCTCTAGTAATTCAGCATTAGGACTGACTCACTGCAATTCCACCATTCTCTAGGAGCACTGATGCAACATAGCTTTGAATCATATTGGTTCACGTAAAATGCAGACAACTATTTACAAAGTGCTGAGGTATCATAGAATCAAAAGGAAAATGTTCTTTTAAGAATAAGATTTACGGCACTCTTAAGATGCAACCTCAATTACATGTGGGATCTAGTCTTAGAAAGAAGCAGATCTCCTGGAAAGAGAATTGTGTGTTTCCTTTATTTGTTCTTAACTGAAATCCTAGCCTTAAATCTTATGTTCCCAGGGGAATGGCAGCCCACATTTTTCTCCCCTTAACAAAAAGGTATGTGGTCCTTCATATAGAACCCTTAGCTACCCATTCTAGTGAGAAATTTTTTTTTTTTTTTTTTATAAAATATTGATAGGTGTAGAAGTCAGCAGTTGTGGCCCTAGAAAGTTATTTGAGGGTCCTTCATATAGAACCCTTAGCTACCCATTCTAGTGAGAATTTTTTTTTTTTTTTTTTATAAAATATTGATAGGTGTAGAAGTCAGCAGTTGTGGCCCTAGAAAGTTATTTGAGGGTCTTGAGGATTAAATTGTAATATTTACAAGATCTTTGGCTATCTCTAGACTTAAGTCCCAGATGCCTAAGCTTTTAGTAATTGCTTAATTGAGATCTCTAGCATTACTACATAATTACAGTTATAAAACTACTAAATATACACAAGCAACTAGGACCTACTCCAGCGTTTTCATTCGATCTTGCCAAGATATGAAAGTGTATTGCTGATTATGTCCTTACCTTATTGCAACTAATAGTGTCGACTGGTTACTGTTGATTGGTTGGCTTATCTGTAAAACTTTTGTGTATTGTTTAGCTGCATATAAACACATTTCATATAGATGTTCAAAGGAAGGTGGAAAGATAGAAATAGGGATTATTTTATTTTGGTTTTCGGCTTTCATTACTCAGTATATTGCCATGCATATGCAGGTGGCAAAATGTGAATACAGGGCAATAACCATTATGTTCGTTTACTTTGCCATTTAGGAAGCACAGATGTTAACTAGATAATAACAAGGTGGTTCTTA
>KZ505667.1:152588-163616 GCA_002844005.1 Limosa lapponica baueri | reverse complement strand
TTTTTTTTTTTTTAACTCAAGAAACATAAAAAATTAATGGGACCTACAAAAAAATGATTGTTTTGTAAAGAATAATTTCTGAGGCTTCAGACCTCGTAGCTTAATATTATATTAGGTTATCAAGACCTTTGTGGTTGAGGAGAAAAAGATGTTGTTATTCAGATATTGAATTAATAGAACCTATTCAAAATTGATTTTGAGCATATAAATATTCTTTATATTTGCAAAGATAATCTTATCTTTCCATACATAATTTTTATCAAAGAACAAATCAATTTGCTATATAGTAATAAAATAGTATGAGAACATAAAAACTGTGTTCTGTAATTTCAATCCTAGTGTCTTTAGACCCAGGACTATCAGATTTTACACGGGCATGAAAATAGAAAATTAATTTCGCATTTCCTTCGTCCAGTGTTCACAAACATATGTCTTTTGGAATAAGCAACACTCAACTCTTAGATGAAATACTGGGCTGAACATTCTCTGCTAATATAATACTGATCTTCCCCAGAAGATCATTCAGCGACCTGTGTTTTGACATTTCTTAGGAGCATGACGTGACTGCAAAGAATCCCCTGGGTTATGCCTGTCCTGAAGAAAGCAATACCAAAAAACTTTCAGTGGTGAAGAAAATGTAGGACTGGGAGCGCTCCTTGTGCTTATAGGGCTGGCTCAATAACTTACTGCAGTGCTCTGCCATTTGTGCAGATGGTGTTAGCCAGCAGGTAGTTTGCTGGGTGGTTTTCCGTAGCTTTGCAGTTGCCAATGGTATTGAAGCTTTGGGAGCAGCAATATGGACCTTTGGCTGAGAATTCTCTTAATCTACTGGTATCCGACGTCGGCTGTGAAAAAGGGAGGTGATGACTCTTCATTATCTTCAGATAGCAAGCCAGATTTTCCTGGACTTATGAATAATAACAGTTCGGGTATGATGTGTACTAATAAGAGTTTGATCTGCGGGAGATGGGGTAACACTGCAACAAAAAGCTCTACTGTTCATATGTTTTCTTCTATCTGTTTTTGCCTTGGCTTTGCTCATGAAGAGCACAAAACAATCAAACCTTGGTGAGGAGTTAGGACTGCGGGAGAAAATTTGTACATACACAGGCAGCAGCTCTTCTAAGTCTGAGCATGTATTTCATCATGTGTGTTTCCCAAGAATGCAGAGTAGGCCTGCACTATGTATGATGATCAAGGGACCATTGGTGTCATAGTGTGGTCATGTCTGACTAAAGAAGAAAGTGTTTACTTCCTTTTAATATCTGAGCAGAATGCTCCTAATTTAATGCAGAACTAACCTTTTCGTCCACAGCAAGAGGTTGAATTTGCTTTTGTTGTAATTTACATGAGTCGTACCTCTGCAAAATCCTTCAACCATCTGCCATCAGTCAATAAATCCTTTTTTAATTTTCATTAATTCTTATTAGAAAGATTGAGGAAATTCACCCATCTGTTTGATAGAACCATTATGTCCACAGGGAAAGCACTTCAAGACTTTTATCACTCTTTACTTCAGGGGTGGGGGGATGATAGTCTAGAACAATTGCAGTAATCTGTGGAAATGTTCAGTGTGTGCTGCTGAGAGGATCTTTGCATATTAATTCACTGAGTAATTTAGGAGCAAAATATTATGATAATCCAGCAATTTGGTGCTCATACAAGACTGCAAGATCTATTTTGCTTTTAATATGATTAATATGATTAATTCTACCGTAGTGAGTAAAACAAATTGTATAACAAGTCAGAAACTGTCAAGGAAAGTTTAGTGGTAGAGAAGTAGAATGGAGGTAGTGGGAAGAGATGTGTGGTCATATTCTGTGAATCTGCCTCTAGGATATAAGTTCTTCTGAAAAGATAAAGTTTATATTTGCTGAGCATGGCTTTTTTTTTTAGCATTAAACAAATAATAAAGTAAATTGGACCTGATTTTAGTGTCAGATGGCAAAAGGACAATAGCAGAAATCACATCTGTTTTGAAAGCTGCTATTTAAACAGAGAGTTCTTGTTGCTGGCCAAATATTTCTGTTCTGACAGAATATTTTTCTTTGTACCTGACAATATCCTAATACACTCCACGAAATTGTTATAACAAGTTCTGCCTGGTGAAATTCTGCGTAGAGGACTACCTTTGGCAAAAAAGTCACCATCAGTATTGTGTGAAAAGAACAAGCTTTGAAGGAAAATATTGACTACAGACTCGGTTTGAGTCACACCATGGCAGTATGTGTTGGTGATAAAAGAAGACTCAAAAGAACTGCCTTAATGTATACTCACTTGTTGATGTTAAACTGGAAAATTTTCTGCCAAGAATAATCTCTGAGTGTTCCTCAACTCCTTAAAGTTAGTTAATGCTCAGAGTTGAGTTTAGATTCCTATATTTGACTCTTTGCAATAAGTTTTGTAGCAAAGCAATGACAGTATTTTGTTCAGCATGAATTAATGTATATACTTATTTTTAAGAATAGTCCACACACATGTCAAAATGTCAGATGCCAGAAATATTTGTTACTGGTGTGTGTTTTGGCTTCAGCAGTATCTACTGGGGGTGTTCTATGCACATGCGTGGACAAAGAAGTCAGTGTGGCCCCCCACATCCTTCATTCTGTCTTCCTGTCCTGATAGAAAACATTCATTTAAAATAATCTGGTTTTTATTTTTCACTCAGACCTACTTACCTTTTAAATATTTGTTCATACTGTCATGATTTCCTTTTTACATGTTCGGTTTCTCTGTGCCCTGGGGAAAAAAATGGGATAGCAAATTTGTTTATCTGCCTGTGACCTCCACAGGTCTGGAATTGCTTGGGCTACTGTTCATAACATACCTGGCATATGCGAGGATTTTTTTTTTTTTTATCTGTCCTTTTCATAGTCCCTTATAACTGACAGAAGTTGGGAACCTGGAAGATCATGCCCAGCTAGGATCTAGATTGCTTTCTCAGAGTATAGCCAGAGTGGCTGTTCTCAGCACCTGAAATGGGCCTGGGATTGTGGCTTGTAATTGGAAGCTTCCAGTGTGGAAATAGAAAGAGTTGATCTAACGAGTTGATCTAACTCTAATAGAAGAGTTGAGCTAACAAATGTGTAAGATACCTTTAGTAGCAGAAACATCAGTGCTCAAACCATGATTGTCACCATCTGCCTTGCTAAGGAACATGACTTGGTGCAGTGATCTCACTTTTCTGAGTACACTTTAGTGTCACATTTAAATCTTTTCTGAAGTAGATTTTAATTTGCAGTTCCTTTGCTTCAAGTCTTGGTACCCTCTGGCACCTGTTCAGTATCTGAGAATGAGTCTGCCAAGATGCCTCAGGGATATCTCTGAATCCTGGGCACTTGTTCAGGCCCAGGAAGTCTGTCCCCACCTTCTTTAAGGTCAGATCAGCTTTATCATCAGGAGTACAGACTCTGAGAATAGACTGTAATTCACTTCTCAGACACACACTAATTTACTTAACATGAGAATTAAGGCCATTAAGGCAAAGTTTCTTCTTCTTCATGAGATCATTTCTGCATTACTTAGAATAGGTTAGAGTTGGGGGGCACCCCTCTCTGCTGATACATGCCATATTGAAATGAATTTAAGGCATTTTTCAAGAGTATTTAAAAACAGTACTGCAGACTTTGTACGTTTAAGCTGAGAATTTAAGTGGAGAGTTGAACATCTGCCTAGGAAAATAAGTACTTTGACGTAAGTGACTTCTTTAAATCTCCCTTCTTGTGATTTGGATTATTCTTAAAGTTGAAGGCGCCTTCCAGAAGAAGCCCCTTCAAGTCCACATCTCTTGAAAATAAATGCAAGCATTGTGTTTGGCATAGGTAATAGATTCATCTTTAGTAACCAATTTCCACCTTCAGTAGAATGTCCTCTCATATTACTGACACTTTTTTCAGAAGGACTTGTGACTCTATGAAGCTGGCCATGTGTCAAACATTAGATCTCAAATGCAGCCCCAAAATTCTTGACCATTTGTCATGGTGGATTTTTGAAGAGTAACAGATTGCATTAGGACCTCTTACCAAGTCAGAAAGGATGGAACTGCCTTGAACGCTTTTAAAACATTTCAACTGACCTACAAATGTAACCAGAACATCCCTTACTCGGAGATGCGTATCATGGTTTCTTGCTGTTTCTGTTTACTCTCACACAGCAGTGAACCTTTGCTGAATTAGCTATGGTTGACAGCCTTTAACAAAGATCCTTATTCACAGGAAGGACTCAAAGTAATTTTAAGTGTCTGAGTATTGTTTGGAATCATTACAGCTTTGAATCAACTGGTGACAGTTCCTTAGAGGCTTAAAGAAACATTATCAAAAAGGGAATCCTTAAAGAACTGCATGTCACATATGTACTCGCTTCCCATTCTTTTCCTATTCAGCCCAATCCAGTAATGTATTATATGCAGTGTATGCACACGGGAACATGTTCCGATTTACACACTGATATTTTGGCCCATTTATTACACCGCCAAAAAAAATTTCTTAACTAATTGTAGCAGTCAAAAAGTATAAATGCACATGTGGACTTTGCATTTCAGAATTCTGATTAATAGTAATTAAATTTTCTTATTATTTACAATCTGTTTGGGACTTCAAAAACATATATTTTGAATATTTGGGAAAGGGTCTTGACCATCTCTTCCAAAAAAAGAGTGGATGAAGTTAGGAGCTGAAATAAACTTGTTAATTTATAAAGGTGAAAATCTGTTTCTAAATGTTGTTCATTTTATTCCTTGCCAATACATCTAAGGAATTTCTGAGAAGTGAGAAAATTTTTTTCTTCCTGTTTTCCTTTAAAACAAAACAAAACCCAGGAATATGCCCCTGCCAACCAAAATGCAAAGAGTGTCCATACTTGTAACTCCAAAAAAAACCCCAGAGTAATAATACCAATGGCTTAATATCTTCATTTTTATATAAATTCAGGGTTATTTTATTCTTTCTAAAAGACAATTTGATGTCCACCCCCTCCACTCCCGCTTTACTAGCTAGGGAGTGTAGAAAAAACAAGAGAAAAAAAGATTGAGTTCCATTCTCAAGATTATTTGCGATGTGACTCTGTCTGGAAATCCTGCAATGTATTAGTTTGGAGAACAAGCAGGAAATCCAGCTTTTTCAGGAGGCACTGAACACATAATGCACGGTCACAGTGTTGTTTAGTATAAGAAATTAAAGATGGATGGAATGTTATCTAAATCAATGCCTACTAATTCAAGCAACCAACCAAGATGAAATTTATATAAAGTTTGTTTGTAGAGTTTCTTAAATGAGTTTTTAGAGATGATTGCTATTTAGTACAGAAATAAGAACTGAGGATAATTGTTGTTTATAACTAACTACAAATATTTCTATGCAACTGCTAGTACTTTATTGTAGCAGTCTCACTGTATTCCTGTTATTCTGAAACAATAAAAGTATAATAGCAGCTAAAATTGTTCTGCTATGAATGTAGTTATGTTAAGCAGTCTTATACAGTTATTATTTTTCCATTCTTAACTGGATAATTGACATTTTCCAAAATATTAAATGCTTTGAAAAAATATTTATCTGATATATTATTTAGAAATGAATTTAGCTGTTGCTTTATTTTTCGTGTACATAAGTATACATATTTGTATACACACTCAGTTTCCAACATAATTCTGATATAATTTCCCAACATCATATTTTCTCTGGAATGGTAACAGCAATATCACAAATTTCATCAACTTTTTAATGAAATGTATTGTTTAATATATCTACTCTTATTTTTGAACCTGTTTGACATTTGTTTCTGTCATAGAGCAGTCTGAAAATTCAAACATGTTTTCACAATACATTTGTGCTTGGAGTTCCTATGTTGTCCAGGCCTTTCATCTTGCATTATTTTCCTGCTGTTGTAGTTCTGTTACCAGTACCATTGCCACCGTTCTTTCAAACTGGAATTTTACGTTTGAAACTGAAACTGATTGTCCTCTAAAATAATAGATCATAGTTGATGTTAAAATAAGGTATTTTGAAAATTATTTTTTCTATTACATTAAGGAAGCTTCTGAATATAATGATTGCTTCCATAGTTTTGAGGAAAAATTGACCTTTTTTTTGCTAATTTATTATTTTAGAGATTTATCAGATATATTAAGTGCTATTATTAAGCATTTACATATTTTTTTCTTAACAAATATGTAGAATTTTCTTTCACAGTTAAGAGTCTTTTCAATTTGCAGATGTTAGTATAAGTCATCGAAGGCTTCTCTGCTCTTGCTGTACGTTGTGTTGGTGTTTGTGCTCTGACCCAGTAAAACTTCTTGGATGGAGAACATGACTCCTTCTGCATAGACCAGCTGAGCCTGTATGACTTCAGGACTGCGCAGAAGGCTCACAAAATATGTGGTGGGGCAGAGCATTTTCGTAAGGTTTGAGATTAGAATTCCCCTAACGAGGAACACCCCAAAAGGCAACCTATAACATTGCCCTTTTCTTGTTCAGTATTTGATTTTTAAAGACTGGAAGCCTGTTTACTCCAAAATGAAAGCTTTGGAAGGAGGAGTTCCATCTCAGGCCTTCAGCTGACTCTGGATCCTGTTGCTATGTCAAATTCTCAGGACTCCACAAACCTGCTAAAAGGTAGTGAAGCTGTTCTGCGTCAGTGAAAATCTGAAAATGCAATTTAAGTAGTGACTGATGTACAGATAAGAATGGAAATAGCAGACCTGGCTGTAACTCTTCTATAAATGGACAGGAATTGTATCCATTTTGCAGGTTCGATATTGTGAAATCTTACACCACTTCCCTTCATTTATCTGTGGAGAGGAGCTGCATGAAATTAAAACTGTCAGCTTTGCCAGTTACCCAGTCTGAGAGGATAGATGGACCTAAAATTGCTGTGTGGCCTACGTTAGTAAACAAGTTGAAAGTCCTTGTTTTAAAGTTTTAGATGTTATATTGTGTTTAGTGTCATGTTTATATCAGATAAGCCAAATCACTTATTTCAGATTCTTTATATAAAATATAGTAACTATAAATATACCTCTTCAGGAAACAATATTTAAGTATTAGGTATTACCAAAACAAGCTTCCATAATCTCTTAGCACTGTGCTCCGTGATCCCTAAAATGATCCCAAGAACAAGCTGTTAACTAGGCCATACAACCATAAGTAAATTTTAACATTATCAAAGAAATATTTTATTTAGATTGAGAGAGTAATACAAAATTTATGAAAGCATTCCACTTCTTATTGACATGAAATAATACAGAGCTGGAATATGTTTTCTGACATCTAAGAATTGTGAAAAGTTTTATTATATAGTATTTTCATCCAAAAGGGGTCTTTCAAGGCAGCTGTTGTCATTTAGTAAGAGTATAGTGTGGTAATTTTTTATTTTTTTTATATTTATTTTTATCCCAAAAACTTAGGATAAGTAAAGTCAAAGAGACTTTGGTGTTTAAAAAAAACCCAACAACAAAACAAAAAAAACCCCCACAAAAAAAAAATCCAAACAAAAGGTTTCTGTTCTAGGCAAGAAATACGATTGCAGAATCATTAAAATATTCAAATTGTAATTTCATTCCCTGCTTACTTTGAAAGTTAGCTGTGTTTGGTGTATATACTGACAGATGTCAGAATCCATCAGCAAAAGTAAGTTAATGCTGAAATAACATATTTAAATGTGTTCTTTTGCGTTCAGATGCAAAAGATGGCCCGCAAATAACTTTCTTTTGGCATCTTAATAGTAATGATTGACATACATATGGTACTCTTTATATAGACATCTTGGTATGTCTGACACTTGCCTTGAGTTATGGTTAGTAGAGAGTCATCATTGTGGTTGGAAGGCAGCTGCATTAAATTAGTGACAAAACACTATCCAGCAGTCACAGAGAGAAAACAAAAAGATTATATTAAATTGAAATTAGAGTTAGGACAACTTAAAAAAAATCAATTCCTTTCATCCTACTTTAATCAAGCAAAGCAATGACATGAAAAGCAGAGAAGATCTTAAAATGGGAGGAAATTTTGTTGGATTCTTGTTACCTTCAGGTTTCTTTGGTTTGCATATCTCCTAAAGGTAATTTTCTTACCAATGGAGTATGCAGAATTAGTTGGGGGTTTTTTGAACACACAGATTCAAATTTGTGGTGGAGGTGTTTCTTTTCAGGATCTTTATCACAGTTGTTGACAGTGACGAATGACCTTTGTCCAAGGCATGTCTCTAGCGCTGCTTATAGAATTCTATAACTGAAGTTGTCGCGGAGTCATTTGTTTAGGTGACAATTTGGAATTTCATTGAATATAAAATTTCAGTTCTGATATGTACCTATAAAGAAAAGAATTAAAAGTTCAGTAATATCTGAAGAGGCAGAAGATAGACTTTACTTGCAGAACAGGTAAGGTAGATATCTAATATTAACTAATTCATTGTGCTTGCTTTTGAATGGAAATATTTTTATTTGAATTCATGTTAATTTAAATGTTTTCGGCTAGTTTTTCAAAAACTCTGAGGAAGAAAATACTTTCAGTATCTTCAAAACTTGTCTTAAAATAGGATCATTTATAAATCACTTCTGTAAGTAAAATCAAGACCAAATTCAGCCAGGTTGCCTCCTTTAGTATGTTCTCTCTAAATTTCTGCTGAAACTCATCTTCTCTGAGTTTTAGGGTTTTTTGTGGTGGTCGTTGTAGTTTTTTTTGTTGTGTTTTGGTTTTTTTTTTTCTTTTTTTTTTTTTTTTACCCCCCAGATTTACTATCTTTCTGCATCAAATCACAGGTGAGGAATAAAGATACAAGGCTGTGCATAGAGACAGACAGTAACATCTTTGAAACAGCTATTAGGTCAGCAGGCTTTTTGTATTTCTGTAGAGAAATCTGACTAAAACTTTTATTTCTGTGTAGTGAAGCTTGAATAAAATTATTGATTTACTCTCTCTAGGTACCCTTTTCTGTGAGTGTCTGTGAAAGGAAACAATGATATAAATTCTGTTTAGGGGGGTGACTCGTCAAAATACATTTGTGTATAATCCCACAACTTTGCAAGATACACACTGCATCTCTAAATATAAGCGAAAATGAGCTTATGTAGGCCTAGCTTGGCTCTTGCATTGATTTCCACAATTCTAACTTCAACTGGAAATTCAGGTGCACGTGTGGGAGATGCCAAATTATTGTTAAAAGAATGTGGAATTTTTAATATAAAACCTCCACAGTGGGTATTACCAATGTATGATGGTCACAGTACTTTACCTGTATGTCATCCATCATGTAATAATATTGCAAGACCAGTGATAAGGTGTGTCATTGTAAAATGCTAGCAGCCATGTTTACAATATTTAAGCCCTTCATGTATAGCTAAGGGAGATACTGGTATCTGTCTTCATAGAACAATAATGTCTTTTCCTACATCACCTTTCTTTCTGGAACAGTGAATTAGTGAAGCATGTAGAAATTTGAAGTAAAGTATATGACCTGGTAACATTAAAATAAATGGGGCTCCACACAGGTCACAGCAAGGTTTCTGATTTTGCTAAAATCTTTTTGACATCATCTTCCCAAACATAATTGATGATGTTTAAATGGATTTTTAAAACTGAAAACACAGTTTTAAGCCTATCCTAAGTTCAGTAGAGAAACACTTAACCTGAAAGTGATACATAAAGCTGTCAAGACTTAACAGTCTGATCACATGCTCATGCTGTTGACAGACCAGTATGGTTAGGTTACATTCTGGTGTGGGGACAAAGGCAAATTGAATGCTCCTTTACTTGAGTTAAAATTTATAAATCTTGTTTTCCTCCTCCTATTGCCAAACCTCCATATTCCCTTGTGTCTCTATGGGAAGGGTGGAGAAAGCACAGAACAAGTACAGAACTATGATGCTCAACACAGAAAGCACTATTTATGTCTCTTCCTTAGGCCAGCTAAAATAAAGTTTCATCACGTACACTTACTGACCTTGGTCCTCTGTAGCTCAGATTTCTCTGAATTGCTTTAGCTTATTCTGTAATCATGCCTCAAAGATGAATAGCCCTGTAGAATGTGATTTTTAAATCTTTTTAAATTTATTTTTCTTCTCCCCTGATTTAAAAAAAAAGGAAAGAAGAAAGGAAACCACACAAACCCGTTTGTAATTGACCTGAGAATGCAGAAAGTCTCAGGGCTTGTCTATTCTTGCTTTGGCCTGAGCTGATTTTACCGATTTCAAAAATTGCCTAGCAGTCAAATGACCATTGCCTACCCTATTTACCTTAGGTTTTCTCAAAACCATATATGGATAATCTATGCTTAACAAATAATAGCCTTTTATTTCAACTCTGGTTGGGGGAGGGTTTTTCTGCTTTCATACTTAACTGTGCTACCAAAGAAGCAGGAGGTTCTGACAGAGAAACATATAAAACTAATCCATGCAGATGTCGAGACTGAGGGTTATCTCTCACCGTAGCTTCATATTCCTCCTGATGATGATCTCAGGGTGCTCTTGACTTCTGATAGCCTTTTTCCCTCATTCTCTTCCTAAGGACAAGATTGAACCCTTAGTACTCAGCAAAAAACTGGAAGGGTAATCATAAGACAGGTATTTCAAGAAGATAATAGGAAGGTTTTTAAAGTAACTTTATCTGTGTTGTTGAGGCTTTTCTGAATTAATTACATAAATTGGGCTAATAGACTGCTTTAAAATATTAATTGGAATGACAATAAACTTATGGTTCCGTATATGTATACACACACAAAAAATTAATTCTTTTTTTCCTATGGCAAAAGGCTGAATGTAACAACTTTTGTAGTTAGCACCAAAAGCCAATTATGCTACAGGTGCAACAAAGGAAGTGGTGGGAATATGTGGTGGAGGGGAAGAAATAGAAATGAAACAACAGAACTGGCTTTTTTAACTGTAGTGCTGTTTTGGTTAGGCTTAACCCAGTCTTGAGACCTCACCTTCATAAACCTGTAAATATTCCACATCTTTAGGAAGCCCTTGGGAAAAGGAAGATTGTGACTTACTATAAGTCATGTTTCATCTCTTTCAGTAACTTTCTTTTTTTTTTTTTT
>KZ505667.1:137834-148143 GCA_002844005.1 Limosa lapponica baueri | reverse complement strand
TTCTCAATCAGTATGATAAGGCAGTGGAACAGGAAAGGTAACCAACCATTCATCATGTGCAGCATGTACCCTGTGTCTACCTAGGACTCTGAATAGCTGTGCTTCTCCCAAGATTTATCACACAGTGTCTAAAGGAAAAATAATTCAGGTTATTTTTGCATTACTTAGCGTGATCCGTCATGAACAATACCAAAACCCTCCCAAACTCTGGAGCAACAGAAACCAAAGGATTTATTTCTATTGGGGTTTTTTGTAAGGTCATTTTAAGATACTGTAGAGTGATGCCAGTAAGCTTAAATACCTTTGTATTGTTCTCCCCCCGTTATATGCAAACCACGTGCTCATGTGCAATGGCCTTAACGTCCTTTTCAGATAAAGAGATAGAGGAATACTGCTTCCATATTATAGAGAGCTGTGGCACAGTGTGGTTACAGGGACTATAAAGCAACTGTTGAAAAAGCTGCCTTTTATATGGGTCAGAGTAACCTATTTAGATAAGCGAGAAAGAAAAGAGTATCTGTTTTAAGCCATAAATGATGGCCAACAGAAATTTTTCCAAAAGGTGTTAGCAGTATTTTCATCACAAGGACTAGCTTTCAAACAAGTTAGCGAAGCACTAAAAGAATCAGTCTGGGCTCTAGCAAACATAAAATACACACACTAGAAGCCAATGGACTATCATGACTGGGACTGTAATTCAGTCAGGTTGATCTGTAGAGTGAGCAGATATGCACTGAGAGCAAATTACAACTATTATCTTACAGGCATGGTACAAACAACCCCATAAGGAGGATAAGCTTTAATTCTGTTGTTGAGTATAAAATAATCATCTACTGAAGTGCGTTGTAGAGACATGAAATGGTTTTGTGAACTGTATTCACCTTATTCACAGCTGGTTTTCAACTGACTGCCATTTTGATGTCTCAGTATCTATAAAAGAGCTATGTTTTAGATAATTAAATAGCATCTTAAGTTAATTCTATTTTCATTACTATTAAAGAGACATTAATATTTTCTGTTACCAACTAATACAACATATTGATAAGTTTGAGCTACTTTTCAGGTTAAAAATATTTCCAAAGACATCACAGGAAGAGAAGAAATAAAAATGAAAAATTATCTTAGTGTAGAACACCTGTAATAGATTTTAGCAGCGTGTTCTCATAGGCTCATAGAATTGCCTAGGTTGGAAGGGACCTTTCAGATCATCTAGTCCAACCATCAACCTAACACTGACAAAAGCCATCACTAAACCGTATCTCTAAGCACTATGTTTACCCATCTTTTAAATACCTCCAGGGATGGGGACTCAACCACTTCCCTGGGCAGCCTGTTCCAGTGCTTGATAACTCTTTGAGTGTAAAAATACTTCCTAGTATCCAATCTAAACCTCCCCTGGTGCAACTTGAGGCTGTTTCCTCTTGTCCTATCGCCTGTTACTTGGGAGAAGAGACAAACCCCCACCTCGCTACAGCCTCCTTTCAGGAAGTTGTAGTTGATAGGTCAGCAATAAGGTCTCCCCTCAGCCTCCTTTTCTTCAGTCTAAACCATCCCAGTTCCCTCAGCCACTCCTCATCAGACTTGGTCTCCAGACCCCTCACTAGCTTTGTTGCCTTCCTCTGGACACACTCCAGCACCTCGGTGTCTTTTCTGTAGTGAGGGGCCCTAAACTGGACATAGTACTCAAGGCGGGACCTCACAGGTGCCTAATACAGGGGGATGATCACTTCCCTAGACCTGCTCACCACATTGTTCCTGATACAGGCCAGGATGCTGCTGGCCTTCTTGGCCACCTGGGGTCATACTCAGCTGGCTGTTGACCAACACCGCCAAGTTCTTTTCTGCCAGGCAGCTCTCCAGCCACTCTTCCCCAAGCCTGTAGCCCTGCATGGGGTTGTTGTGACCCAAGCCCAGGACCCGGCACTTGGCCTTGCTGAATCTTATACTAGTGGCCTCAACCCATCAAATTTTTCAGGAAATTATGTTCTTTTGTTGAACTTCCAGTAAAGCTTTCTTCCATAAACACTATTTTGAGTTATAAGTATGATAAATGACCAATTATTACAATGCTTTTCATGAGTATATGCTTTATAAATTTAAATTTTTCTCTAAATTTACACTTTATATAATCTCTCATGTGTCATCTTTGTGCTACCTATGCAAATGTTCTCCATACTTAATAAATAAATAACCTTTAATATTCTAATGAAAATTAACATCATTGTTTTTTTAGAAGGGAGAAACCTATATTAAATTTTTGATCAATCATTAAAATGAGTGGCATTATGCTGTGCCTCAAGGGAAAAGAAAAGTTAATGTGGCTTTTTTGTTTCATTTTCGATTTCTCTAACTCATCAAAGATATGATAACAAATACAAGACTTAAATGATACTACTAAGAAATAAACTGTTTTATTTTTGTTGTATGTCTCTAAGGTAAACATATATCTTTGCAGTTTTAGAATTGCAGAATGAGAACCATTTGATCAGAAATAATTTTTAAGGAATGTGCTAAATGGATGTGCTAAATAGGTCTGAACAGTACAGTAGCTAAGAAATAGCTAGGATTTGTCTTTTTTTTTTTTTTTTTGTCCCAGAGCTGTAGATAAAATGGTGTTAGATTTAAGCTGTACCAGAGGAAAACTAAATTGTGTCAGGATACTACAGCCAGAAAACGTTATCTAGGGGAGGCAAAGATAATACTTATTTTCCTGGCCCAGTCTTTTGGAGTTCACCCAAATGAATTAGAGTATGTTAAAGTTAAATGCTCTCTTCCCTCCCCACCACCTGGAGCCTGCGTCCATTCAGATGGACAGGTTTGCTCATTGCAGCTCCAGAATGGCTAAGGAATATATGTGTTTCGCTACCAAGTTTTTCTGCATCAGATCCCTGAAAAACAGTCATGTGGAACTCAACTCTTACAAATTGTATGTCCTCAATCTCCATGCCTCTGTCAGGTAAGGACAAATACGCAAATACCATGTGTAGTTTAGGCTGTCAGTTAAACAGAGCTTGTTTTTTTTTACTGTTGTTACTTCAGTTGGGGTTTTGTAGATAGCTACATAACAGGCAGTGGCTTTTAGAAGAAATAAAATAGGTAAATCCTAGAGTGATTTTGATTCCTAAAAACATTTTGTCTATTTCCACAATTTAGCTTTTGTCATAAGAGACTTCCTCTTCTGAGTCTTTCTAGGATAGTGAGAAGCATTTAGGAGCTTTTTCTCTCTCCATCTGATGAAATGGTGATGAAGATGTACATGTTGCAGTCACCATAATGCATATACCACTAAATGCACCAAAATAATAAATTCCAGTCTCATACATGTAAATCAGACATTTCTTATGAGGTAAATATTGGTTCCTCATTAATACTTGTATCTTCATCATAACATCTAAAAAGAAGAATGGAGCATAACTTCCTTTGCTAGTCAGCATATTGCTCTGACCTCAAATTCACTATTTGGATTTAGTTTAAGTAGTAGCTTACTGTAAATATATGTTTGCAACAAATATGTGGTATTTTGCTGGTCACATTTTATCTTCTATATAAAAAAAACCCCACTTTTGAAATACTAAGGTTATCATAATAAAACCAAAAACTTCTAAACTGTTTCTCTGTTCAATTTCGAATACACAGCAACTGCATAAGAGAATACCAGACATACACTATATTGTGCTTTGGTTTAGAATACATAGTGACTGTAATCCTTGTATGTAGGACAATTGCTTTAGCAATTTCTGCTTTATAGAAGACTTGATAATGAGAAGAATAAACTTGTCAGAGATACCCTTTCTCTTCTTGCAGCAATCCCACCTTCTCTTGTTCAAATACATTTGTTGTCCAGTAAATGAAAAGGCAGAGCTAGCATATGAGCACTCAAGTGTAATTTCTCCTTTCTGAAGTCAAATGTTATTATGAAATACATTCTTTATAGTGTATCATTTTCATATTTGCAGATTTTACTGCACATCTTACGTTGCAGTATTCAGTTTATGTTTATATAAAATGCTTTACTAAAGGTAACATTTAAAAAAAATCTTGAGATGTACCTTTCCAGAATGATCTAAATGAAAAAAGTGTGTGCTTGGAAACTGTTAAGACTTTCTTTAGCTTCCATACACAGAAAACTTTGTCTGCAGAAAGTATCTAGAAGTGCAATCATTTTTTTGACCTAAATCTGAAGACCAGACAAGGAAATTATATGAAAGAAACTACTACAGAAATATTCCTTGCCTCCTAAAGCAACCCTGTTGGTATTGTTATAAGAAGCTAATACTCTCTGCTTTTCCATTTTTTTTTTTTAAATATACTTTTAAAATCTTAATAAGAACTCTAATTCAATATAATCTTGTGTTGTGTGTTTTCTTTGCAGGAGATAAATGCAAGCCTACTGAATACACCAAAGTGAAAAATATGTTACTGGATCTACAAAATCGGAGATACATTGCACAATCAAAAGATAAAACCTTTGATGAGAAAATGGTTTTAAAGAAAATTCTCATAGATCAAATGTTTAATTACTTTGATTCAGACAGCAATGGACTTGTGGACACTAATGAATTATCTCAGGTAAGATTTAGATTTTGTTTCCATTAGGAAAGTAGTTGTTCGGTTGTTTTTGTCAGGACACACATGGTATATTATGTTTTAAATGCTTTCACTTTAGTCTCTGAGGTAGAACACTTCATTCAAGAATTTTGGAAAAGCTGAATTATTCAGAAATTCTGCAGGGATTATTCAGAAATTTGAATACAGTGCTTTGGGATACAATTTGGAGGGTTAGAATACCATAGGTTGCTTTGACCGTGAGTTGTTTTCTTATCCACAGTGTGGTATCGTAAAGCCCAACTGTATGAATGTATTTTAGAAGATAAAAACTATGAAAATTATTTTTTAAATCAGTTCTAGAATACTAAACAACTATTATTGCTTTATATAACTTGGGGCTAGAGAAGTACAGAAGTAGTCTTGGAAAGAGAGTTCATAGGAGTCTCTAAACAGCAAGCTTGAACTAATTATGGATGTAAACCAATAATTGTTGCTCTGGTAGACATGATAGCACTAGCTTTAATCTACCTAGAAGGATTCATTCTATTAAAGAGGGTTGTTGTAGCAAATGTACTTTGATTTACTAGGTAATAGAGAAGTCCATGTTTGAGAAACGTAATCATGGCTGAACTATATTATTGAGTCTAATGCTAGTCAGCCACTTAAAAAGACAAGAAAAGTAAGATTTGTTAAATGCCACTGTTGATTATAATCCTATATATTGAGTTGCATGGTGGTGTTAAGAAATATTTACAAATTAATATCTAATATCTAAGGTGTTAGTCTGAAGTTATCATTTCCATACAATTAACTTCTAAAGTTTTAGTGTTAATTTTCAGGACCAGAGGCTGCATGCAAATACAGGTATCATTTCAAATAATAATAAATTACCCATTTCAAAAAACAATTAAAAATATTATTTTTCTGTATTTCGTAAGATTAGGTTTTCCTGCTGTTTTTTAGAATCTTCCAGGTCTTCAACTTCCAGGGAATTTGATGCCTGTATATATTTTACAAATAATACTTCTTATATGAATATATTGTATTAATACATAAGATGCATAGGAGTCACAGATATAGTGTGCAAATTATATTTAACACTCACCAACACTTGAAACAATGTGATAGCGATTAGTGTATTGGTTGGCAGTCTAAAGAAACCAAATTTTAAATCCTCCTTTATTTTACCACTTGAAAATAGCTTGACTATTACCATAGCCCTCATGCAACTACTGGAAAATAGTTGAATTCTTGCACCACTACAAATTCTTCCTTTATGGTGTTTTCAAACTTTATGTACCTACCTTTCCGACATAATTTTTTCTATAAAAATGAATTTATAATGGCAACATAAAGCAATGGTTTTTCACAAGCGGGGAAACAGGTCACACAGCCCAAACATGGTGCTTTGGTTTTTTGCTACAATTCATTGCAGAAATATCAAATTATTCAATCTAAAGAATAATATAAGTTCATTCTTAGTGCTGTGCGGTTTGTTATTGCGTGTTTTGACAAGAGACACAGTGAATTAACCTGTTGCCATCAGAGATCATTCTTTAGTCAGTAGAAGAAAAATAGAGAAGCTATACCTGTTTCTCATGAATACTTCTCAATAGCAGATGCTTCAGCTGAGAACCTTTGTGTCTCTTTCATATGACAAAAGGAATCTCCAAAGCACCTTTTCAAAACACAGAATAGTGTGTGGTTTTGCAATTAAGAACCCAGCTCCCGTATAATCTCAATATTTGTAAATCTTTGCCTTCACCTGATGGAGGAAGATTATAAACTGCATATTTACTGAGAACAAATTAACTACGTGACTCAGTTCTCTCTGGAGACTTGAGATGACAAATTAAAAGAACTCAGAACTTTCTTAAAATGAAATACATTGTTTTTCAAAGCATTATCTTTGATTGTTGAAAACTTTTATTTTGTCCTCCTATGGTTTAAGCCACTGGTGTTTTTTGTTCTTTTTCAACATAAAAGGTTGATAAATCAAGATTGTTTTGTAAAGTGGGATTAGACTCTAGCTCTCTTCTGCCCTTAATGTATATGATAGCTATCAGTATTTCTAAAAATTTGAATTGCTGTGGTAGGAGAAAGGAAACAAAAAGACCTAGTCTTGAATACTCTATCTACAAAGTATTGATTTCTGATGTGAGAGAGGAACCTGACATTGAGAGAATGCCAGGCCAATTAACTTTCTTGGAATATGATTGCAGGGGGCGTGGGAGAGGCAGTGTTAGAAAAGTCTTTGAACTTCCCTAGGGCTGAATGGGTGACACAGTTGTACTCTTGAAAATGTTCTCAGGAGTAGGAGAAATTTTCTCAGTTGTTCTCACAATACAGCAAGAGTTTTGCAATCTGTAGACCTATCATAAAAAATAGTGCCTTTCTGCATTTTAAATTTAATCATATTAAGGGAATATGAAAAATAACATATTTATTGTAGAAAACAACAAGGACTCCTGAAGTCGATTTATGTTCACATGAATATTGAACTTCAGTTCAATATTCATGTTCAGTTCAAAGTTTTAAAGCACTTTGAAAGAATTTAAATGAATCAAATATAAAGGAAAATAATTGATTCTTCTGGTTAGCTATGAATATTCAGTTTCTAACAGACTCACTTGTTTATCCATTGTCTTTTATCTTATGCAAAACCAAACTGGAATTTAATACAAAGTTATAAATGGAACATCAGTGTTTCTGTCACTGTAGACTGCTTGATTACTGTATATTGTTGTTGCTGTATAGAAGAGAAATCAATATTTGAAATGTTATGGGGAGACATGGGAATAAAATGTGTTTTTCCAGTGATGAATACGGTTATTTCCGTATGGTAGATTTGCCATTTTATAAGCAGTAAGCCTTTTTTGGTTACTATCGGTGAAAGATACCTAAGCTTTAAGAATATTTCATCTTGCTCAACAGTGAAATTCAAGCTCCTTCTGTGTGTGAAAGTGAAATAATCTATTCTTGATTGGACTTGATTAGACTTAGAGCTGCTTTCCTTCTATTTCTTTGTTATACTAGTGAGCTAAAAAAGCAATATTTTATAGAAAAAGCAAGTCACATAGTCTGAAAACAAGTTGAATATATAATAATAATTTCTCTTCTTCCTTTTCTGCTTTTCTAATGATTTATTTTCTTGAGTCGAAGAAAGAGTTTAGCAACCTTACTTATCAACTAATATCTGTAATTTCAAATACGTGCATACAGTTCTGTTACTTATCAAGTTAACATAGGAAAATACATTACATTTTATAAAAACTCATCCTTACTTCTGCATTTTATTTTTATGCTTTCTCAGTGCAGTTTAATTCCAGTTAATGAGACTAAGCAAAACCAATCAAGAAACAGCCAAATGAGCCAACTACTCACTCTCAGGAAACTGTACAAAGTTCATCATTATTTCAAGGAAATGATGGGAACTACTGTAAGATTAAACATGCCATTTTCACATATCAGTTTAATATGCTTCAATTACAGATGACATCAGAAATACACATTTCTCAAGGTGTAATGAGCCTTTGAATAGTGTTACAAATACACGTGTGTTTGTAGATAAATACACAAGGTGTGTGTATATATATATATGATCTTTACATAAAGCATAAATTCAAAAGTTCTAATATAAAATGTACTAAGAAAATAACTTTTAAGTAAGTTGAAGTTGCAAGTGTTGTCAGCATTGGTTTCCCAAACTCTCATCAGAATACTTTGTGAAGCCCTGGCCTTTAAATTTTTACCCTTATGACTTTTGATTCTGCTTTCTTATCAGTGGTATTACTATTTGTTATTTGGAGGACTTGGAACTGAGAAAAGGCATAGTAAGCCTATCTCCTCTTATTGAATTTTTTATCAACTTTGGTGTTTCCTACATGTGGCATAGGCAAAAGCAAATTTTGCCTGTTAAGCTGTAGTTCCACTTATTTTCTGCCTATTAATTAGAGATGCCTTATTATTTAGGCTGTTGTATTTATTTTTATTATCACTAACCTACTGGAATGGCATGTAAAGAAAAAAGGGGTTATGAATAGCTTTTAAAATGAGATTTCTTCTACCTTGTATCTAGGTATTAGATGAATATGCTTGTGTATATAATTATAATGTGAATATTTCATATACCTGGGTAGACAGCTTGAAGTCATTTCTTCAGTCCAAATGGAGCATTTGGGATCATCAGAGGTGTGTAAGCATTGCAGACCCTAACTGCTAGATGATCTTGGAGCTATGAATTTCTCAGTTTATGGCTAGGAACAAAGTCCATACCTAAAGTCTGAGAAGAAATGCTTTTAAGCAAGAGGACCTTAGAAACCAGATTGTGTGGGCACAGTATAATGATTGGCTAAGGCAAAATATAGAAGAAACAGTTTCTGAAACTGGGGTTACCTGGGGTATCCCTTTCTCTAGCCAGTGACCTCGAGGTTAGGCCAAGCAGTTACGCTTCTTTAGTTACTTCTCTCTGGCTCAGTGATTCTTAAATTCTATCCTACAAAACAGTATCTTTTGAAAACAGCAACAAGCTGTGAAGGAAGCTGAACCCAGCTTTGTTTCCCAGGTAGGTCCAAGGGCTGGAGCTGACTGAAAGTGGACACAAAGTATAACGGTACAGGATTTTGTTTGCACTCATGTCAACATGGTTTTCTGTTTTCTCTAAAGCCACAGGCTGAGGGTGCTGGTAGTTCTGGATCTAATTCTGAGGTGCAGAATTTTACCCATGCCATCTATGTAGTCTTAAAACCTATTCTTGTCCTATACTGTGGGTTACACATCTAAAACTTCATCATTATCTCATCAATGCTTATAAATGTCAAGAAGATGGGATCAGACTCTTTTCAGTGGTGCCCAGTGACAGGACAAGGGGCAAATGTCACAAACTGGAATGCTGGAAATTCAATCTCAACATGAGGAAAAACTTCTTTACTTTGGGGGTGACAGAGCCTGTCACAACAGGCTGCACAGAGAGGTTGTGGAGTCTCCTTCTCTGGAGATATTCAAAACCTGCCTGGATGCATTACTGTCCAGCCTGCCCTAGGTGAACCAGCTTTGGCAGGGGGGTTGGACTAGATGATCTCTGAAGGTCCTTTCCAACCCCTACCATTCTGTGATTATACTTGCAGGCATTTAAGGACGCATTTATATATTTTGAATTAGATTAAATCTTCCACCTTTTAAGTGTGGAAGTGGAAAGGCAGGGAAGTGTGGCTCTCATTGGAGCAGTTTGCAGAGAAACCTCATATCTGAGCAGCGTAACTAAGTTAGCATGGGACAGTATTGAGATAATACTCTAAGTTGAAATTGAGTCCATGACTCTACATTAAAACAGTACCATGCTACTCCATGTGCATTTACCAGTTCAGATTGCTGCTTGCTCAGGGATCTCTGTGTCATGACCCATTCTGTGATGCAGAAGTCCCATATCTTTACTTGCACTACCTTAAGTCCCTGAAGGTAACACTGTACTATAGACACAAAATGAAGGGTGGTTTTGCTGCTCTACAGAACATGCTGGTAAACTGTAAGAAGAACAGTGATTTAACTTGGTAAAGGGATCTTAAAGCAAGGAAAAATTTACCAACCTTTATTAGTAATTTTATTTCAGAAATGATCAATTCTTTTAATTTCCACAAAGTTATACTGCTGTGGAAGATGGTGGAACAAGGTAAGTGAAGCCGTCATGCAGTCAGAATTAATCTGCAGCACAATTCCCACATTTGTGGGTGTTTGCTGTACTTAGATAAGGCACTGAGTGACA
>KZ505667.1:66705-119672 GCA_002844005.1 Limosa lapponica baueri | reverse complement strand
AAAGATCAAATACTCCAGTTTGTCACAGCTATTTTTATGGTCTCAGATAATGGTATTCTAAACTGTGATGCTTCTTGCTCCTCATTACTCCTGGCTTTCTAACTCAGAAACAAACATCTCATAATTGCATATAATAATTATTTATGTATTCATTAGAGAGTTACATGCGAGCTGACTTCAGTAGGAACATTTGTGTATGTGTGGGTTGAATATATTTGATGAAATTGTGTATCACGCTAACCCTACTCCCTCTGATCACTGGAACCCTTATTTAGTTGGATGACTATTATATGTTTTATATACAACCTAAAAACATGTGTGCAATTATCCAAATGTATTTTAGATGCTTTTGGATTTAAAAAAAAACACCCACACAAAACCCTGCTCTTCCCCTGCAACTCCTGACAAAAAACTTAACATTTTCTACCAAAGGAAATAAGGAAACAGACTAAAATATCCCTGTGGTTGTGTTGTATACAGAATTAAATTTTCAATAGATTCTCAAGCCAGTTTTCTAAATAGATCATGCTCTCAGCGTATGAAATCTTATGTTAAGTAGGTTAGCAAGTGGTTTATATGGAAATGCAATTTTGCCCGTAGTAAAAAAAGACGGTGCCATACAAAGGCTATGAAGCAGAGGTATACATAGTGCAATATTGTATCAAAACATGTTTAAAAAAGATGCAAAACTGTGAAAATCTAGAGGAGGGGAAAACCACATAAGCCTTCTCTGTGTAGTTATTTAGTATAAGAATTGGGAAACTGCCTGAGATGGAAGGGATCCAAACAATTCATCTGGTTGCCACTCTGTCACGAAAAAATGATTGGAGAAAGTGTTATTTTTTAAAATTTGTTTTGCATTACGATGATAATTCTTCCTAATCTAGACATATGGTAGAGATGTATTTGTTGGAGGGAGTAGTTATAGTGTTTTAAAACTTGCTGAACACTCTATTTAAGAAATAGTTGATGCTAAACAAAGATTAATGTTTTGTTTGTGCTTATGAAGTGCTGAGTTAATGTCTACTTTGAGTAACAACATATACATATCAACAACTTCTCTGGATTAGAACAAGGATACATCTAGTCCAGTATCTTTGTTCTAAGAGTGCTTTGAGAAGATTGCAAAAGTAGAAAAAGCATGTAAGATTCCTCGAGCATACTTTCTCTTCTCTAGTGATTTTTGCCTTGGAGACTGCTTGTCATTAATAGCTCTTGATGGATGCCTCATAAATTTGATTGCTTTTGGGACCCATGTGAACTTAGCACCTACAGCATGCTATTTGTGAGACTTTCACAATTTAATGTGGATAGAATAAGCATCTTTCTTTTTTCATTGTGCGCACCTTCTGTTTAGTTTATTTAGTTTATTGTATGATAAGAAACCATGAACAATTGTACCATATTCCCAGCCTCCAACACATTTTTTTTAAGCTCCCGACATATCTTTGTAGTCACTGCTTTTCCATTCTGAAAAATCTGTTATTTAATAGTTGCTTGTATGGAAAGCTTCCCACATCCTTGGTCATTCTAGTTATGTTTTTCTTTTTTTTCAAGTTTTACTGCAAGTTTTTTTTTTTTACAGAGGGAGGGACAAAAAGCAAACAGGCAAGCTGCTCATGCAACATGGATTTAAACAGTGGCATAATAATGTTCTTCTGTTTGGGTACCAGTCTCTGCCAAATAATTTCTTTTTTTTTCGTATTGTCAGGACTGAGTAGATGTTTTCATAAAACTTCAAATTGTACTCTCAAGGTCTCATACCTAAGCAACAATAACTAGTTCAGAGCCCATCACTGTGTAAACAAGGTTGAGTGCTTTTTTTATTCCTTCATCCAGCACTTTGAATACTGAATTAGTTTTATTGAATTTGGCATACCAGTATCATAAGGTTGGTCTTTGAGGATGTTTGGTACCTAAACTAGGTTTAGTTGTTCTCCAAAAATTCTATCTTGGTAAATTTTATCAACTTTACTTTCTTACCCCTTCTCCTGGATGGTGTTGAACAGCATGAGTTCCAGTGGAGGTCCAGGTGGAACTCCACTGGTGACTTTCCTTCATAAGAGCCCTGCAAACAGACTTGTTCAATGCAGAAGTGAAAGAAGATCATTTCCCCACCCAGAGATCTGATGTACATTATTTGTGAAAGGGCAAATTGAAAGATATTGTGAGCCGGACTGTGGTATACAAGACAGAAATGCTAAGAACCATAGCTTAATCCAGTTTGTCTTTGGTTTGTTCATTAAGCTTTGTGCTGCTCTTCTAAGATGCATACCCATTGTCTGCTTTGGTCTTGGGGAAATACAGCAGGTATGCAAAGCCAAGAGAGGAGTACAGAGAGTCCTTCTTGTTCTTGGAATGTGCCACTGTGCTCAACATGAAGTCATGATCTTTTCCATGGACATCTGCTCTTAAGAGTAAAACTACTCAGTGAATAACAAAAGGTAGAAGCCTCTGTACAGTCAGGTAACAGACCTGTTAAGTTTTCTTACCTTAACTGCCTTAAATTCTGGTTTCTTTCTTTTTCCTTCTAAATGAGAATAGTCACATCAGCCAGTTGATAGATTTTCAGAGTCTCTTTCATCCTAAAACTTCTCCCATCTCTGCTTATTTCTATGTTAAAGATTTCTATGAGGAGCTGCTTCATAACTGTAGTCTGCAGATTGCAGAGAACTATTGAATAACAGTTGCATGGCCCTCCTCTTTTTGCAGTAGAAATATAGTGGTTCAGCTATATTTCAGGCTTTCTAATTACATTTGCAGTTCAGGTAATTTAATCCCGAATTACTATTTCAGAATATTGTCCTGTCATTTTTGTGACAGAACTGGAAGAGGAGATAGTTTTTACAAAGTTAGGTTATTATAAAACCCAATATAAGTCCAGAGATCTTAAATGTTTAGAAATTCTATTACCATTCTGGGAAAGAAGCTTTAAAATTTGAAAGTGAAATGAAGCTATGCAGTAAATAAAATTGGCAAATTATTATATTTATAAACTGAAATCTTTGTGCATAAAACTGTGAGTTACCAGGGCTGTCAACCCTCCTCTTAAAATTCCCATTTCATTATTGATTAGTTCCAGAAATATTTCATAGATTGAACTGCTGCATTTTAAATGTTTCAGTTGAGGTTACTGCAAGTAAGCAGTATTGATGTTCAGCATCTGTATTTGCAATAAACAGAAGGAGCATTAAATTTGGATCTATACTTGTAAAATTACTTGGAAATATTTATGCTAACTCTTAGCATTTAAATAAAATGCTTTTGCTTGAACTAGTCATGTGCAAACACAACAAACATACAGAAATTGATTTTTTTGCATAAATTCTTGTCTTTAGACAAATTCAACAACAGTATTCTACAATAAATAAGGTCAAACTCAATTATCATTATTACTGTAGTGAATTAACACTTCCATGTTATCTGGATAAGAAATCTATATTTAACACCTATTTAAGGGTTTCTCTTTTATGCCACCAAGTAATTGGGGGGTCCACTGCAAGAATAGTGAATGATGCCTGTAGAAAGATGCGAAGCTATGGCAGCTCTCAGGTCTATAGTTTCTTGGATGAATTTGGAGTTTTGGACACTCTAGAGGTCTAAATCCATGTAAGATGGGCTTTAAGTAGTTCTAGATGGTGGGATTTTTATTATCATTAGCCCTTTAATATAATTTATAATTACATTTTTATTAAGATATGAAAAGAAATTTGTATCAACTTTACTTGACTTTTTATTACTGCATTATGAAGCAAATTTTAGTTATGTGTTTGCACATATGCCTTGGCGTTCCTGTCTTACTTGATAAAGAGAATGGAGAATGTCTGTTAAGGTCTGTACCTCTTTTATTACCAAAGCTGAAAGGTGTTTAGAGAACAAGGCAGATAATTACAACAAGAAAAAAGAGAAAGCTAATGGTAAACAAACATGTTTTTAAGTGACAAAATTGCCTTCGCTTTTGCATCAAAGCTTTTAACTAGCATAATGCATCAGAATAATAGTTCATTTGATTTAGCTGAACTGTTTACCTGGACATGATTGCATATTCCTTTTGAGAGAAGAACATATTTGCAGGGGTTCTGAGTACTCTTAGATGAAGCTCCTGATGAAGATGAAACTTCCTGATCCTGTCAGTTTGGTGCCAACTGAAGGATTTTTGGGGGTGCGTTTTGTCCTGTCTTCCAAGTCACCAATGAAGATGTTAAACAGTATCAGCTCAGTATTGAAACAACTTGAAGCGACCTGACCTTTAGTCTGTGAAATGCTGACCACTGCCCTTTGAGCCTGAAGGTGCAGTAAGTTACTTATAGTCTGCTCATGCAGTCCACACCTCCCTAGCTGGTGCCCAAAAGTGCTGTGAGCAACTGCATCAGAGCCTTGCTAAAGTAAATGACATTCACTGCTGTTCACTTACATGTAGGGCTCATCACTTTGTAGTAGAAGCCAGTTCAGGCTTAAATTTCATGCATGTACTCTGCTAAATGTTCTCTCCTACACAGTTGAGAAAACGCAGCTTTTTCACTTCAGTAGGAAGTCCTCTGATGTTAACATTGCCTATGTCTGTCTTAACAGCCTGTAGTTTTTTTACATTGTATTTTTTTAAATTTTATATAAAATTATCATTCACCTATTACCAGGCTCTGTATTTGAATTTGCCATCATCACAGGGTGCATAATTTGAACTTACTTATTTAAAGTTCAAAAAATTACCATGTAGATCAGTTTTATCACAAAACACCACTCATGAATCCTTATGTGTGCCACTGTTTCCATGGAAAATATTATTTTCAACTTAATGGCATTCCATTTTTATCATTCCTAATTTCTGTGAACAATGGCTGAACCTTGTGCTGGTGATGTGCTAAACATTTACAATTGGTCTTATCATGAATCATGATTGACTTTATTCCTTATTAGATTTCCTGTGAGGATTTAGAAAACGTAGCATATAATCCTCCTATATGTTTATTGGTACTTGCCAGCCTTCTGTGAATTCCTCAAATTGAAAAGCCTGTTTGAAAGTAGTAAGTCATCATGGTTAATTAATTGTATCTAGAAAAGTACTATCAGTGGTTAAATCAATATACTTGATCATTGCAATACCAGCATGAGAAGATGTCTTTTAGAGTTGCATTAAACCCGAAGGTGGAGTGTTTGTTTTTTCTTGGCTTTTTTTCAACATCACTTTTTCAGTATCTGGTGTCATTGGCTGATTTTGGTAAATCAGCATCCTTGACCCAGTTATCATGGAATATTATTCTTATTGAAAAGAGTTCAACGTTTTAACCCTATTATTGTCTAATTAGGGCTATATTTACTACATGAAATTCAGTTTTAGCAGACATAACTTTGTCGTTATATGCTATGTGAATGGGACCTAACTGAACTAAGTTCTAGTTACAAAGTCCCAATTTAGGAGCAGGATTTGATTGTAATTTAGGGGTCATAGTTGTTACTTGTAGCTTGAAATCCTAGACATTTGAGATTTCAAGCTTTTTTGTTTTAGATGTGGAGTTTTATGGTTGTTCGGGGTTTTTATCACGGTTTTTTCTTTTTTGTTTTGGTTTTTTGTTTGTTTGTTTTTCCTTAATATCATATTATTGTACAAACATGATCACAGGACTTTATTTTCTTTCTTCCTCATGGGGAAGCTACCGAACTACGTCTTCCATTCCAAGCGAAGGAATTCCTCAGGTTAAGACAGTGGAATTCATTAGTTGTTCAGCTAACAGCCAGCTAATGCTAGTCTACGTTCCCATTCCTGCCTGATATTTACTCTTTTGACTCATTATTTCAGTGTCAACATATAAACTGCCTCTGGCTCAGGCAGTACTTTATTGATGGGTGCTAAGGCAGAATTCAGGGGAATTATCACTATAAGCTTGCCCAGAGTTTTCTTCTCTGGGCATTTGCCGTTATCTCCTCTGGCCATTATCAGTAACAGGATACTTCTGTTCTTAGCATGGACTCAGTCTATAGAGCTATGGATTCTACTTGAAGTTATAAATTCAGACTATGTTTTGAGTTTAGACTGCAAAGATTAATCTTTGTGATATGTATCCTGTCATGTCTGTGTCCCCACCTTGCATGTATCCCTCATCCCACCCCTCCCCCTTTCCTTTTATCATTTCTCTTCAACCACGTGAACAGCATTACCAAAGAGAAGCATTTTTCCAGACTGGGCTTTTGTCAACTGTCATTCAGTAGGAATTTTTATATTTTAGAAGCTGATCAGGAAAGCTCTATCTTCCTGTACCTGGAGCCTGATGAGGTGGCCCAGTTTCATAGGCCCAGATCCTGAGGGTTTCTCAAGAAAGGATTCATCCAGAAAAGTGCAGTGCTGGTGCGAAGATTTATTAACAGTTATTAAATGGATGTAAACCAGAGAAGCTGCCAAAATACTGCTTTTAAGTATACACCTTTTTTGTGTAAGGTGGTATATACGTACAACTTCAATAGATATTTTTTTGAGTGAGTATTGATTTGCAGATAAACACTGAGGTTGTTGGATGTCAGCCTCCTTGTTTGCTTTCTGTGAAGTATCATTTTAATATATTCTTTTTTTTTTTTCCTAGGAGAGAGATATTTTTCGAAGGTATTATTGAAAAGCAGTCTTTTTGTCTTTTGAGTAGAACAGATTGCATCAAATGATAGGTATTTTTCAAAGCATTTCCCTGGGGAAAAGTATCCTGGTTTTAAGAGTTTTATCTACCTTGATAAAATCCACTTTAGTTGGGCTATTCAGAAGAATTGCTTAGGCTACTCAGACCTGCAAGTACAACCTTGTTGCAGGAGTTTGTGGCTTGATCTGGCCCCATCACATTGCTTCCTTGCTCTTCTCTGAAGTTGTTGTTGCTGCTCATTACAGATTCTGGTGCAGCAGAGGAACATTAAATGCTCTCTTCAGCAGAATGATGCCTTCATACTACTTGTTTCTGTCTACGTTATTCCAAAACTGAAAAGTAAGCTACTAAATTTGTAATTAACTCAAAATTCAAATGAAAAAATGCAGTATTGTTGATAATTCTGTTTTGGAAACAAACAAAACCACATTGAAGAAGCATAAGTAAGAAAACAAGCAAAATAAATACTTTAGCTTTTTGACTTAGTAGTTAAATATAATAATAATTTAAAGACATTTTTGTCTGTGCAATCACATATATGCCCGTGATGCAAGATCCATGGCATCTCCAGCTTAGGGCTCTAGGTACCTTTCTCTTTTGGTTTTTCTTTGGTAAGTCTAATGAAGTAAGAATATATTTAATTGACTGTAGAAAGCAAATGTATCTTTCTTTACCTTTCTTCCATAGGTTCACTTACTTTGTAATCAGCATTTCCAGAACCTACAAAAAAAATCCGTAAAAAAATATTTTAAAATACATATTCCTAGTGTAGATAGTTTCCAGCGCACAGAAACATGTCATGAAGGAGTTGGTGAAATGCATAGAAGCTGACAGGATGCATAGAAGTATCAAATTGGAGCAGTTCAGACACTTGGCGATATACACAAGGAAGTTGATGCTAATGTGATTGTTGTAAGGGAAATCAGATGTTTTGGGAATGGTGCATTACATTAGCAAATGTGAAGAACCCCCCTCCCCAGAAGAAACAGAATAGATCACTTTGTTATATTTATTTTTCTCCCTTTTTGAATGTGTGAACACAGCTAAAAATGAATGTAAATAATAGTGACATGGAAAATTTCATTCAGCCTAAGTAACCTTCAGAATTTTTCTGTTAGTATCTTTTTTATATGCTTGCTTTCTTTTTTTTTTTTTTTGTTCCCTCTTCCATCTGTGGTTTTTGGCTCTTTTGTACATCTTCCTTGAATATATTTCTCACCACCATTGCAAAGACTCATCACTGCGATTTTGGAATATTTGAAGTTCAGTTATGTGCATTTAAAAATATTAATTTCAGCAAATTAAACACTGAGATTCCACAAAAAGTTTTGAGACTAAATTTAACATCCCATCAATGTTGCATCAGTACTTGTTAATCTTGTTTCATGCTATTATTGTTTTAAAAAAATCTGCATATTTCACTCCAGTTCTGCAACCATTGTTATTAAGAATATACTAGTATAACAAGAACTTTTTTTCTTTTTAAGAAAAGCACGCATCTAAAACTCAAGCAGTGACAGTGTTTATTTACCGTCAATGTCCTAGTGGAGAGTCATCTTATTCTCCATATTCTGAACAAAACCACTTATTCACTGCTGAGTTTACAATGGATACAAGTGTAAAGTGTTAAATGTTGCACACCAAATGAGAAAATTACTTACAAGACCATACGGTTGTTTTGAAATTCTAATGTATCTCATTTGAGGTACATATGCTAATACAATTCAATGATCTGCTAGCTTCTTATTTCCGCTTTATTTTTGCACAGGCCCTCTTAGTATATGCTTTCTTCCTATCTCAAAATGGAAAAAAAAAAAAAGACATTTTTCATGGATTTTTAGAAAGAAACTACTGCTGCAAGAGCAACTCTGTTCAAGAAAATGTCACCAGAAATTGTTGCAATACTATGGATGCACAGTGAATAAATGAATCGAATGCAAATGATTGGACAGGTGCAAGGTCTTATCTGTATCTTAGCTGTGGGTGTCATATCATCACATATCAAGACAGCTATGATTGGAACAGTTCATTTGACATATTTTCTTAAACAGTAATGTAGCATAGGTGAGAGGGTTGATCATATTTTCTGGACTGTTGTGGTTTCTGTTGCTTTTGGAAATATTTTTAGCATACAACTTTTAATTATATCTTACTAATCTTAAGTATAGCCTTTAAAATGAGATTGAAGTCTAAAAATGGGAATATGTTATTAGGAAATTAGTGTTTCATTTATGCTGAGATTCTCTTCTAGACATACTTTAAAATTAATGATTGCTACAACTTTATTGGCTAGAAATACATTGTTGTATTATTTTGAATACTGTATCTATAAAAGTTGCAAGTTTATATATATACATAAACCTAAGGTACCGTATCTGACTACTTTCAGATCAGCAATTCCAGTAACATGCATCAAATCAAACTTCAACCCATCACAATAACTTTGAAATTTCCCTTAGGATTCATTGAATGTTGCATAAAATCAGTTATAGAACATATTGAGAGGATACATTAAGGTTGGGCAGGCAGTTTCGGTCTGGTGAGATGATAGTAGAAACAGGAGGGAGTGAGATTTATTATTTACCGATTTGTTTACTGTCTCTTCAAGAGATGCAGATTCATAAAAGCTGGAATTCCATTGTTGTTCATAGGGAGAAAGAACTAATCTGTCCGTCAGGCTATGCAAAGTTTGGATTGTTTTGTTTATTCCTAATAAATAGGCTATGAGAAACAGGCTGATGATGTTATAGGAGTATATGATTTCCCCTGCAACGGTAGATTTTGAAGTCATACAGATCTTGAGTTGACTTTCTTGGGCTGTGTTTTCCTCTAGGCTGAAAAAGTTCTCATAAGGATTGAATGGCCTCTCTAACTTCAAAGGATTCTCATAATAAGCCAATCTGTAGGGTGAACCCTTTTTCTGCACTATTGTAAATACCCTTAGCGTAAGCAGTAGTGATACTTTTCAAAATATGCTGAGGTTTGCCTAGTATTCCTGTAGTACTGATTCAAGAATATTAGGCAAAACGTAATTTTCCAAGGTGGCTTTAGCCAGATTTAAATGGTATATCTTTACAAGTTTTTTATTTCATACATTTCCTGTCCATAAAGCAATTCTCCAACTGTCTGATCTGGTTCAGGTGTTGATACAAAGTTGCCATGATAGGGTAGTCACCTGAGAAACTCAATGAATATATTAGGGTTGTCAGTCAGTGCTGCCCATACTGCACTTCCGGCAGTTCTTGATCTTGTATTAGAGGTGCAGTCCACAACTGCATAGAAACATTCTGTGTCTCTGTGTGCGATGACAAGGGCGTCTTAAAGAATCAACGACTCTTCATATTTCCATGAACAATGTTTCTGAACTATTTTTTTAATGATCCTAGTGCCCTGCAGAGCAGGCAAAAGTATATGTTTTATTGATTTTTATAAAGACTCGAGTGAATCATTATAGTCTTTGTGGCACTCATTTATAACTTGAGTCCTGTTGAGTGCTTTAGTCAATGCAGACTTGTGAGAAACACAGCGTCTTAAGGAAGAGTTTGATTCAATGGATATAGCAAGTAAAATATAATTATTTAAAGTAAGAATGAAATTTAAAACACATGTACAATGAGCTTTGAAATTTTGTTTTAGTTCTATCAGCTTGTGAATTAGAAACTATCAAAAAATGATTGCCACTGATTTTCATAATGGTTGCCATTCACATTTTTTAAAAATTGTTAAACAAACATTTTAATATATAAGGAATGCAGAAAAGGTGCTTTGCCATTCAAAATATCAGAAGGGTCAGTTCACCTACTGAGCAGAATGATTATCAGGAGGTGGTGCATACTGTTTATTAACTCAGCTGCATTACACTTAAATTAGTTTTTTCATTAAAACTGTTAAAATACCTCGAGTTATGTTTCATTTAGGTAAAACTAGAGCATGTAAACCCTGTAAAGAAAACTTAGAAATCACATTTGCTGGGTGAATTCCACATAAAATGAAGAAGCATGCCTTAAGATTACAAAAATGACTGTACTGGTCCCAGGTCCAACTAGTCCAATGCTTTCTCTCAACTATGGACTTAAGTTAATGTCTAGTGTAAGAACAATACCATGGAACTTTGTTTATACTCTCCCAAGTGCTTGTGTGATCTCTTCCTGGACATGTAAGCTTCTGGAATCCACAATATCCTTTAGCAAAGAGTTTTTTCAAATCTGTCACTTTAGGCATGAAAACTACTGTCCTTTGTTTTGAACCCAGCCTTCCACTTGCTTATTGTGATGGCTTTTCAGTCTTAGAAGAAACAATGAGCTGTCAATACCTTTTTCCAGCTTATCCATGACAGTCATGATTTTGTAGACTTCTGTCAAAGCCCTCTGCATCATCTATTTTGTAAAAGAAAAATCCAAGCTATGATCATTTTTATATTTAAACTGCTTTATACTCTTACCATGCTTGTTTTTCCTCTGAGTTTTTATCTACTTTGCAGAGGACCCAGAGCTGATTTTGGTATTCACGTGGACAAACGGTGGGGCAAAAATATGGGGTTTTTGCCTACTTTTAGTTCCTTTCCTAAGAATTTCCTGATCTTTGATTTTAGTTTTTCTCTGCTAAAGAGGACAGAGTTGGTAAAACTGCTTATCATCACTCCACTGTCTCTTTCCTGCCAAGTCAACTTACAGTCATTGATCTAGATTTGAAGGATTGCTTTTCTGTTGTATAATCCTCTCTCCCCCGTTGCATTGATCTACCATTTTGTTGTTTGGGTTCTCGGTCTCATAAAGCCTTTGAACTACTTTTCACAGTCTACGTTCATTCTTAGTACTTCAAAGAACCATTAAAAATATAAACCTCGCTTTAATTGTAAACACTTTTTTAGTGCATACATCTATAAACCTTTGTAAAATATAAGTGTCTATATTTTGTTATTTATTTACTTCAGCTAATCTTTCTAATTTTTTTTAAGAAATTTGCTTACGTGGTTATTTTTTATTCTAACAAAATCAGATGATGAAAGCTGTTTCTATAATAAAAGAATTTGATGCTAAATTCATTAAAACAAGAGGTCAGCTGAAATACTCTACATTATCCTGATTTTTAAAACCTGAAACATTCTTAATGTTTCTAGGTATTTGAATAAAGAATACTGCATTCCGTGTTTCTAAGAGAAATAAAACCATATTTTTTTGCTTCACATTTGTCTTTCAGAGAAGCTTTAAGTTCTTCCATGAAATAAATGTTTCTTAGCATGACCTATCAATCACTCTCCATTAAATCTCATTGTCCTGGCAGACAGGATTGTGTTTTCTTCTATAGTTTCTGTTAATTTTCTTTATGGAATTGACTTATACAGGACTTCCTAAAAACATGAGGTATTATAATATTATAATTGTCAATGAAAAATTATTTTCAAGTCTCTTGTCAGCAAAGATGAAAGATGAATAAGTGTTAACTATAATGGTAAGTCTGTTAAGAGCTTTTGGTTTTGAATAACAGCCATATTGCTGTAATATAAAGTGGAATCCTCTGCTGTGCTGGCCATAAAGCTGGAAATAAGATCTCCTGAATTTTAATCTATGCTCTGCAGCTAAAACATTAAGAAGTTGTGAAAAAGTTATTTATGCTTTTTTTTTTCTGGTGTGTGCTGTTAAATGGGTTATGAGAACAGCAACAGACTCCTTTGCTGGCATTAGACCCTAAAGAGCAGCCACGCATGAACCATGTTCTGTTACTTCTCATACTGAAACATTCTACAAAATATGCAAATAATATTTTTAAAACAAATTCAAAGCAGAAAATACAGCAGAAAATGACAAAATTAGTTATGCTAATGGTGATGTGGGCTGATTTTAAAATTGCTGTAGAAGAGCAGCAAAATGACACTGATGAAACAGCTTTTGTTATCTGATTTTGAGGAAAGTGGGATCAATGCGAGAAGAGGAAAAGGCATATTACCTACCTGCATTTCAGCTATTTCAAGCCACCAAGTAATGCTTTCCATTAAGTACAGAGCTTACTGTAGTCCATAGACAAAAGGCTTCTTTGCTTGGTTTTAAAAGGTGATTGCTTTTAAATTAGGGTAGAAATAGGCAAACAAAATAAATACAGGCTTAATGTGGTCTTAATTTTAGATAGTGGATACCAGTCTGCATAAAGTTAATGAGTTTATACTCAAAAGAGTGTTTTGTGGGTGCTATGAATAAATACTTATAACTTATGTAAGTAAATGAGAAAGTTCAAAATGTACACTTGTTAATGGAATTAAATTAACCCAAACAGTCTACAGTTGCATAAGATCTTCCTCCATTTAATAGATAATCAATTATAAAGTTATATACAAAGTCCCAATATAGCATTTTCTCATGATTTTTAGGTTTCAAAACTTTCATTCAGACTGATATTGTGGCTTTTCTTTATTGGTCATAAGGTACAGTAAGGAACCACTTAATGTCTAGAAATTTCATATGCTTCAGTGTTTTTCCTCCTAGTAGCCTGATTTGGTATTCTAAGATCACAAATTCATTTTATGATTGCATACAGTCCCTACAGACTGTTTTGGGCCATCAAGGGAGTTTGAGATAAGATTTTTTTCACATATAGGGAGAGATCTGAAATACTTTCACTACCTATTCTTTAACTTCCTCAGAAAACTCAAATAAATCCAACTGTAACAACCCTTTTAAAAAAACACGTTCAATTTAGACCATCAGAATGTTCCCTGTTACGCGCATCAAACCATTGTACTTAGGATTCAGAAAAGAGAAAGGTCGATCAAAGCACTGCACAGCTATCACTATCTTTTTTTTTTTCCCTAAAACTACCCTAGTCTTCCTGCTATGTTTTAAAAATACAGTGATATAATTTTATCTGTTGGCTTACAAGAATATTGATATAGCTTAACTTATGCAAAGAATGACAGCCCCAGATATATGACTCCTGAAAAAATAATGCTTAAACTAAGGCTTCATTATTGATTTATCCCTATTGCTGTTGAAATATTTTTGCAAAATGTCAGCTTTGAAAACTTCGTTTCCCTGCCTTTCACAGTTTAATTATTAAATGTTGGGCAAACTATGAAAATTTAAGCACTTGCACTGTAGTCTGATTGATCATCGTTTGAAGTATTGTAATATCTTCCTCAGAATTTTTTATGCTTAGGTGCTTTCACTTGTGTTGGTTGATAAATTTTAAAAATTTTCCTAAGGTGAGCTGCATGTAGAGTTAAAAGCTTTGAAAGTGAACACACTCACTGTGTATGTCTTCATGTATTTTAGGTTGTAGGGAAAACATCAATTTGAGAAGGAGTTATTAGTGAATTTGTCCAGTGACCACCTGGAAAGCAAATGCTTTAATGCTTTCACTAATATCCTCAGAAAAAAAAACTAAGAGAAATCTCTCAAAGACCAAGATTTGAGAGTCATCATCAATACAGTGAAATGTTGGATTACTGTAGTAGAGGAACTGGGCAACCTTAAATCCTCGCACAGTAAAGGATGAAAAGTAACGTAAGAAAGTACAAGTTCTTATACTTGGTTAATAGTAAAAAATTATACCTCAAGCTGAGAACTAATCTACTGGAAAGGGCAGAGTAGAAGAAAGTTGTGTCACCCTGTCAATCACAGGGTAACTGTGATGAGATCAACGTCAAAATGGCAATTGCTTTCTACAGATGTATTGACTGAAGTCATTCAAGAAGAGGTATTAATCAGCTGATACGTTAAACTTCTTTTCATCCAGAATGTTGCGTACGGTTTTATTTCATGGATTTTCAAGAAGAGTGGAATCAATCTGGATCAAATAGGGTGATAACTTCAGTAATGCAAAGCATGATGGGAGGAACCAGAAGAACCTGACTCGATATCATTAAGCAGAATGAAGGGTACGAGGGTAGGGGAATTTGCAGATTGGCTGTAGCAGTCAGGAGATTTGTCAACCGTCCAACACATGTTCCTGCATCGTTAGGTTTTGGTTTTTCTTTTTTTAGTCTAGGCATTTCTGAGCCCCTTCAGTAAGAGTGGGTTTTTGTTGGGTTTTGTGTTTTGTTTTTTTTTTTTTCCTGGTCAGTGTTAACGTTTTAGAATGTCTTTCCAGTAATTAACACTTACTCTGGTTTCACCACTTTTGTCCTCTTTTATGTTCACCTCTTTTATAATCACCTCTTTTATGTTACATCCAACCAGATATTTATACGTAGCTCTATGTAACCTATTTTGTTGTCCACATCTCCTAACTTTACCTCTAGCTTTTATTTAAATTAGTTGGGTTTTTTCTCCCCCGTATGTGTATGCAGCGGCTTTTTGTAGTTAAGAACCAGGGATGTGTGTCAGACTGATACTGTGTCTGAAGGACTTACAAACAGTTGTTAATACAGTACACCGTAGTAGAGCATTCACGCTTCTGATAATGGCAAGCTCTAAAAGATAAAGCCTACTGGCTACATGTATATAATATTATTGCTTTATAACCAACAATATCCAAATATTTCTTTTGCTTGGTGTTGGTAATACTTAAGTAAATTAAGTAAATTTTACTTAAGTAAATTAGTTTACATAAAATTTACTTAAGCTTTTTACTTTCATTTCCAATTTTTTGAAACATTTGCTTTGCTTTTTCACTTAAATATACAAAATGTGTGAGACTAAGCTTCAAAGAATTATCGTTGCTTTACAAGGGCAACATGGAGACAAAGCTGGGTGCCATCTTAGCAGGTGATATCTCCCAGTGCCACAGCTTCAATCTCTGGTACAAAAAGTATTTGCTCTCAGAATCAGGTTTGTTTCTTTCAGGGAGGAAAGAGGAGGTGGTAAATGCATCATTTAGTTCCCGGGCCTATCTTTTCTGTTTCCATAGGAATGTCATGCAGCCTAGGCTCTGAGAGGTGCTACCCTGTGCACCTGAGAACTCTTTGCACACACCACCCCCTTCCCCCCATGCCAGTGTTTGCCTCTTCCACCCTGGCTGCAGAGAGTTAATGAATGGGGATTTTCAGGGAGTTACCTGTCAAAGAACTCTGCTCCAAGTACATCCCTGTAAGCTTAGGGCTTTTTGAGTTGAGTGGTTGTTTGGTTTTTTGTTTTTTTTTTTTTCCCCCAATAAGGACAAAATGCTTGCAATAGTTTTATCTTTATAAAATAATAATTAAAAAGTTATAGTGTGAATTATATATATAATATTTTTATTATTAAATAATCATATAAATTATACATAATTGTGTAATATATGAAGGTTTTTTTACTTAAATGTTGTTCAGTATTTTGAGGGAAAGCAGTGATTCTAGTGCATTTATCAGAGTGTTTGTTTTTTGAGAAATATGTAACATCAGTGCATTGACCAGTTCCAGATAGGACAATTGTTCTTAATTTCACAAAATTCTGATCATGATTTCATGATCATTGCTTCATGACTTTCCTAAATTATATACTGAGTTTTGAAAACATAGATAATTATCCCTTATAAATGGAGTATCAGAATATTTACCTACCTTTTGAGATCTTTGCGTAGTGAATTCTATAAAGATGCCAAATATTAGTACTGTTAATTCTCTACCAGAAGTTTTGAATCATTCAGTACCCATGTAGGTATGTCTCAGGAAGTCTGCGTGATATTGTCACTGAAGAACCATGTCCTATAGCATAGGAACTGAAATGCTTCAGATGGATGCAGTAAATTTTAAAAACTACGGTACATAGCACAATATTAAAGTTAATTAATAGATTTCCTTTTCCTTAATGTAACAAATTGTGTCAGATAATGTATCTAGTTAGAAAAAAATGAGTCAATCTCATTTGAGCATGTCTGTTGGGCAGTGTCATTTGAGTTTTGAGTCATAGAACTTCCCTTCGGGAAAAGAAAAGAATCAGGTCTTTTTTTGGCCTATATATAAAATTAAAATTTTTAATCATGCAAAATTGAACCATTGAGTTTAATTATAGAACAAGAAAGCTTCCCTTCCTGAAGATATTGAGATGCCTTTCTGATGTTTGCATTTAAAAAAAAAAAAAGTTAATTACAAAGTATTGCTTTTATGAGGCTAAAAAGAACCTATAAAGGATCTTTGTTTGCTAATAGATTGCTGCTTTGCTGTAATGGAAGGATTAATTTTTTTTTTGTCAGAGTTAGGTTGATGGTTGGACAAGATGATCTTGAAGGTCCCTTCCAACCTAGAGGATTCTGTGATTAATGGCTCTCTTATATGAAAGTAATTTGGTAATTAAAAGAAAATGGATACATGATGCCTTTTTGTAGTTTACTTTAAAAAATGAAAGATAAACCTAGAGATTTTTTATGCTTTAGCACTTTAATGGAAAGATTGCTATTTGGATGATCTTCAACTCCTATATACCTCTTCTGTCTAATTTGACAAAATCCTTACAAATGTAGAATTTTGATAGGTTATATTTAATTGGGCACACCACAAGTGAAGAGACAACTCTCAGCTGTTCAGCCTCTCCATATGGGCAATTACACAAGAGGAAAGTGTATACAAAGTTATCAAATTAAAGTGTATCACTCACTCTCTTTTTATGTAAGTGACAAAATAAGTTGTGGGACATAGAGGTAAAGTGGTCTCTTATTAATATTACAGCTGTTTAGTACATAGATTAGCAGAGAAAGTTTCAAGGTTTGGACTCCCATCCCACAGGTCTAAATTTTTAAAAGAAGACATGAATGATGAACTTTCGGTTAACCTGAAAAAATAGATTTTTTTTTTTTCCTCTTGGATTGAAATGAGCATGGATGCTCATATAACTTGTTTTTTCTTGTTGAAATTCATTCAATTACTTGTGTTCTTGTTTGTGTTATGGTACAAATGTTGTTACTGAAGTCATGCATTATTTTTCTTGCAATATGAAATACCAGAGGCAATGAAAAATAGGGGAAGATGAACTTTCCATAGTGTTACATTGAAAGGGTACTTATCTCCTAGTATTAGTTTTATTTCTTTTCTTTTCTTTTTTTTTTCTTTTGCATCAGGCCAGATTTGTTCCAAAATTGTATGACAAGTGCTTCCTTAAATTAAATATAAAAATACTTTTCCTTTAAAGGCTTTATACTCTGTATTTACCAGCATATTTATTCATACTGAATTTAATTTCATTAAGATTTTATCTACTTTTTTTTTGTCTTTAAACTTATAAAATTTGTTTTGCTTTGTAATCACACATTTTTTTAGATATTTCAGACACCATGCCATAAACTGTCTTCATTCTCACAGGATATTAAGTGAGTTTGAATTTGCTGCACTGATGTGAACTTTAAAAACACTGGATACTTTTCAAGAGCAAGGTTGAAGTTTTCTCATGATTCAAACAATAACTATGAATGTGAAAAAGTAATTCTAAGTTCCTTAAATTTCTCATATTGATTGAATTTTCTCATAGGTATTAATCCATGCAGAACATGTGTGTTTGCGTGTATTCTTGATGGTTTTGATTCTAAATGTGTTAGCAATTTGGCTATCTTAAAGAGAAAACAAAACACACATGCTCCAACCCCAAACACCCACCTATGACACGCTTTTGAAACTGCCACCTCTAAATTTACTGATTCACAGATATTTTACATTAGGGCATTTTAGGTAATACTAAAAAAATTAAAAGTAGCTTGGCAAGTCTTGTGAAATAGCAGTTCAGCACTAGCAATTTGTACTGTGTTGCATAGTAAATGAAAAAAACAGATGGCAAATATTTGTGGATTGAGATCATTTGCAATATTTTAGATGACACATTGCATCTACAGCAAGTTTATCTTTAACTGTTATACAGTATTGTACCCCCCTGTACTTTTACCATGTGCTATAGTCCATCCTGGTTGTTGCTTCTGTTCTTTGGCAGACAAAGCAGTTTCAGAATTGATGCTATAAAGTGCTCTAATTTTTTAGTTCATTTTCCTTTTTCCCCTGTTCTTTTCTCCCTTTTTCTGTATTTAGAGAGATTTATTCAAGTACACAACTGTTTATTATTCTGGCTCTGAATTTTTGCAGTTGTAAAAGTAATCATGTTTGACCAGAGAAATATAGAAATTATTTTCACATTTTTTAAAAAATGACATTAACTAATGTGTTATGATTAATGCAGATTCTTCTGAGACTGAAATGAGAGAGAGTACTAACATGAGTTTGATCTGGAAACCATTTTCACTAATATTAAGGAAAAAGTCCCATAAAAATTGGCTTGCCAGGAAAGAAATCTTGTACCTTAATTTATATTCTGAATGCAGAATTCACTTTGCTGTCCATTTCAGTCTCAGTTCTGTATGTTTTGTACTCTGAGCTCCGTTTGTATTTTTCTTTTCTGAAAATGAACTCATATGAATGACTCCTTTAGCAGTGATTCCATCTTAGTTTAGATGAAGGTGGTGACTACTATAGTGCATTGGCCTTAACTGTCAGATAACTTCTGGTGTCTGACTTCGGATACACTGTCATGTTTATTACAGTCTTACCTCTGAAATTCATTTTCATGTTAAATGCTTCTGTTCTTACAGGGTGATACTTGTCAGTCAGTTTAATTGAAATGTCATGCTGACCTTTATTTGAAATACTCTGAACTTCCTATGGTTGTTGGAAGTTCTCTTTACTTTGGTTCCAATTAAAATTCTTAAATTACCAGTGTACAAAAACTGCATGCCAATTAACCTTATGAAACTCCATGCTAATTAATCTTACAAACAATATATCTTTTGCAGAGGTAGTTCAGCTGAGTTTGCCTGAAGATCAAAAACTAAGTATCACTGCAGCAACTGTGGGACAAAGTGCTGTCTTAAGTTGTGCGATCCAGGGAACTCTGAGACCTCCCATCATCTGGAAGAGGAACAATGTCATTCTGAATAGTTTAGATTTGGAAGATATCAATGTAAGTATGAAAAAGTTCCATTTAACATCTTCTTATCAAAACTTTTCATAAAGAATAAAAAAGTGATATGTAACAAACTCCATACTCCTGATGTTTAAAAGAAAAGAAATGGAAATGGAATGAAATGCCTTCAGACTGTTTTTATTTTGCTGTATATTCAAACCCTTGTTGTTACATATGGAGAAAACATGTTTCACAGACCAATCATTTAAAAGAATAGATGTGAAAATAAAAGCACATGAGGACAAAATTGCAGCCCAAAATAGAGTCAGCATTATATTTTCAGGATTATACAGTCTTCAGACATCTAAAAAAAGAAATATATGGAATGAATGTTTTAAGAAATGCACAGTGACCTAGTATGAACAGATCATAATAATAACCTTATCTTCTAATAATCCAATGAAAATGTATTTTTTCCAAAATATTTATTTTACTAGAAAATTGGTTGTTTTGTCATTCCTCCAAATATTCGGCAGTGGGTTACTTCTCAAAGATTCATCTCAGTGAGTATCAGTATAACTTAGAAATCATTTTTTTAGGAAGGCAAATATTTTCCACGGCCTCAAAGTATGGAGCAAAATAGAAAATGAGAAAAATAATTAAATCTTCTGACAAAACTCTAAAAATAAGCTTTCAGCTGTATTTTGTTTGCTTATGGCATGCTTACTTTGCTTTGGTCATTTTATATTAGCAAAGTTATAAACGTGGACAAACTCTTACATCAGGAATTTTGCTTGCTGTCTGACTCAGTCCATGATCACTGGTATTGTTAAGTGTATGGAATATTGGCACAGTCAAATATCTGGTTTGTTTATTTTTATTTAATTTTCTTATGAATGCTTTTATTTCTAAGGTGGCAATTGTACTTGCACATCACCTTTGTTTTATTTTCTTTGCCGTTTTTACATTAGTTCCATTTGTAAATTGAGCTTCCTTTGTAAAATAAGGGACAGTTTCAAAGCTTATCTTGCTTCAGTGGTAGCTTTAAGAGAGACTTAAGATAAACCCAGCATCTTCTGAAAAGTTCTCAGTTAGAGAATTGTTGCTTTTGTTAGTTTGGTATTAATCATATGATTGACGTTCAAAAGCGTCTTGTTCACGTTCACAAACTCCTTGCTGCAATATTTTTTAGCTTTCTTTAAATATTCATGATGCTCGTAAATAATGATTTTGAATTCTTACTAATCTCTTCTCGGTATAAGACATGGTATGAGCTGTAGATAGAAAAAAGACCATGCATCTGGACACAGAAATAAAAGGGAAATGATGAATGGAAATAATGAAGCAAACAGATTCAAACTGAAAGGTTGATTTGGCTGTATTTGCAGATGTGAAAAGAGCAAGTGTTTTCAGAGCCTGATATATACATTTTGAGTATGAAAATGAAAAAAAAAAAAAAAAAAAAAAAAAATGACAAAAGACAAATTCTTTTTGCTGGAAAAAAGAAAAAAAATGACAAAAGACAAACTTCTTTTGCTGGGTGCAGGTGCCAAGGTGTTGGCAGCAGGGGCTGCAGTGGTGGCCTCTGAGGGAAGAGGCCCCATGCCAGATACAGCCAGTTCCAGTTCAGTTGGTTCCGGTGAACCCACCACAGGGCACAGCTGAGCCTCCAGCCACACTTGTGGCACCTCTGGGAAAACATTCAAAAAAGGGCACAAAACACCAGAGAGAGAGAGTAGACAAAAAGAAGGGCAAGAAACTGCAGAGGGAAGTCCAAGGCTGGAGGAGGTGCTCCATGGTGGCACAGATACCGACAGCAGCCTGTGGGGAGCCCACAGTAGAGTGGATTTTTCTTGAAGGACTTCAGCCCATGGAGAGTCCTGGCTGGAGCAGACAAAAAAGATGAGGAGAAGGAGATGCAAAGTGAAACTGCTGTGTACTGACTGTACCCCTCCGACCTTCTGCACCACTCAGGTAGAGGGTAAAGGAGCTAGGAGTGAAGGACTGAAGTTGAGCCTGGGATAGGGGAGGAGAAAAGCTGTTGTTTTAGTAATGTATATCTTTTTGTTTCCCACCACCCAAAGTAGTAATTATTTGTTTATTTTAATTGGCAATAAATTAAGCTAAATTTCCCAAGGTTGAGTCTGTTTTGCCCACCATGTAAGTAGTGAGCAATCTCCCTGTCTTTATCACAACACAGGAGCTTTCTCATTCAGGTTCTTCTCTTTATTTTCTCCCCCTATCCTCCTGTGTGGGGTGGAGAGAGAATGAGTAAACAAGCAGCTGTGTGGGAGTTTGGCTATTGGCCGGGGCCAACCCAGCCCACTTCTGAAGTACTTATTACAGCTGGAAGAGAGTCAAATATGGAATTTTTGAAGACTTGTGGTATTCCCAAATTGAAGTCAGGTTGCAGTGGTGGTCAAACATTCAACACAACATTAAAATTGCTACAATTGGCCAGATTTGTTTATATTTAATAGGAGAGAAGGAATGTGTGATGGATGACAACCCACAAACATAGAAAGTGTTACCTAAGTGCCAGGATGATGTACGTGTGTGCATTTTATGTACAGGTACAGTAAGAACTGTAAAGGGAATGAAAGCTCTCAGTGACAGGAACGCATAATTCTAAAGATGAATGTATTCATCGTTGATTTGTTAGCTGAAGAAAAACATAAACAAACTAGAATGCTTGGAAGTCTTTTTAAGCAGAAAATATTATAGCTTAATCCTTTAATATTAACAGTGTATTTATGATCAAAATATAGAAAAAGAATGACAGATGCAATATCCATGGAGTAAGGCACTAAAATTAATAGCATTCAAATATATAGAGGTGATATTAATCTAATATGTCTTTGTAGATAAACTAACAAAGGGTGGAAGAAAGAGTTAATGGAGTCTGGATATGAAAAAATAGAATGGGCATAAAGACATTGAGTTAAATTTGTCCCCAGAGCCTCTTCAAAGTTTATTTTACATATTTCACTGTTTGCAGACTTGATTCCCCTGTATTCCTATATTTATATCTAGATCTTCCCTTGGTTTGTTTCTTTCTTTTTTTTTTTTTCTTCCATATTTCTTTGGTCATTCTGTAGCTTTCTGAACCTTGTTCGTCATATATTCCCTGTTTAGTTCTTACAGTTTCACATTTGCTTAAAGGTTGTTATGTACCCATAATTTAGTATCCATTCAGGAAACATAATAAAAATAAAACCTTGTGGGAAAAAAAAATAATTGGACAAAAAAGAGTGGTATTTTATATTTCACTATAGAAAATTAATTTAGTACTTAAATAAATACTAACTTCAAAGGAACAAATGCGGAGGAAAACATAGTGTGCCCGGTTTCTGTTGCAATTTAACTACCAAAGAATATGTTGTACTTATTCAGGCAATTTTAAACATTCAAACCCCCTAAGTCCTTGTATAATTTAAGATGTCCCTAGAGGAAATGTATTCTAGGCTTTACTATGGCTATATCATACACTACAATCACGTTTGACTAACTCTGAGAGTTATTAATTTACTCGGTTATACAAGAACCACATCCACGCATCTCAAGACCAATAATGTTGTGTAAATAGTAGTACACTTTCTGAAAGAACATGACAAGCACTGACCTGGGAAGATGGGTAAATATTTTTTTTCAGCAAAATGCGTCAGAGATATCATAACTGAAGTCAGCACATATATAGGAAACCAATCAGACTAAACAGTAGTGACATTGTGATTTTGTAAATGATAGCAAGTGCTCATGCTTAGAAATTAAGTTTTTGCACTTTGCAGTTCTCAATATAAGTTAAGATATTTGCTTTAGGGGGGGGACAAACTCAGAACTATATAATGTCCTAGTGTTTTGCCAAATGGAAAATGCAACAAGAAGCAGCAAAAGAGTCCAAGTCTAAACTTAAATTGTGGTGGTTCAATTTCTATTATGTTGAAAAATAATCTACTCCTCTACTGCAAGTATACAGGTTATATGTCTAAGGTTATCAGCTATGGAGTAGCTAGGAACCAACCTTAAATAATGAATAGTGTTATATACTCTAAGACATTTTGAAGAAATGTTAAGAAATACTGATTGACTTTCAAAAGATGATAATGAAAATTGTATTTAAGTAGTGCATATAAAAAAATGACAAATTAACTTCCAGAATGCTATGAAGTGTGTGGTCAGATATTAATAATGTTACTGATAATATCCAGTTGGTAATTTTAGAAGTCCTTAGTACTCTTCAACTCTTCTTATGGTACTTATGATTACTATTTGTGGAAGTAATGCATCTTGCTACTCATCTTTCTCTTATCGAAACTGATGGGAGTCAGGGTTAATCAGCATTCATCTGAATGAAACCATGAGAACTTGCCTCTGCAAATTTTACTTAACTTAAATTGTAATATAATTGTGCTATGACTCACTACAGTATTAATATCACAGGACATTTTGGTGATTTTTTAGTACGCATCTAGGAAGGCCTTTTTTTCCTGCTGTTATCCTGCGTCTTAAATTTCCTATCTGTCTTTCAACTTACCTCTTTGAATATTTTTATCTAACCTATTTTTCATTATAGAAAACAATACTTACTTATAGAAAATTTAAAAATAGCAGATTTTTTTCCCAAATGCAATAGATACTGCTTTTTTTTTATGTTAGTTCATTGACTTTTAACAGGGTTTATATCTCATTTTACTTTATTATTTTCTGAATTTTTCCTTCAGTTTCTTCAGCTTCTTCCCTTTGCCTATCAGCATGTCTGCCCTTTGTTTATTTATTTATTTATTTATTTGTTCATTTACTTAGCTGACTTGACCACATGTAAATTTTAACATCTGCTAATATACTTAAATTAATAGCTTTTTAAAAGAGAGTAGTTCAACTTTTACTTTTGATAAAAGCTCATGATATCTTTCTTCAGGCTGCCTTCATGGAAAGCATGTAATATTTCCATTTGGAGGTTTTGGAAGTTATGTATAGATTATCTTTCTCTCAAAACTTACAATTTATCCATCATGTTAAAATTAATTTAAAGATTACAGATTTCACTTTTTTGGTATCATTCTTCAGTCTGCATTCTCTTGTTGACATATTCCCCTCCACCACCCCCACCACATCCCCCGCAACACCAAAAAACACAACCCCAAAACACAGTAATGGAGATGCCATTAAAAGCTGATGTCCTCTGAAAGAACATGCTCCCTTCCATTCTGGAGAGTTCTGCTCAGCAATTGATGACAGAAATGTTTTCAGATTGTCCAAAATGCTAAACATATTTCCTAGAAAGTACTCCTGTTATCTGCCCTCTTCTTTTCCTTCCAACTTCTCATCCTTTTACCTCCTTTTTTTTTATTCTTAAGAAAATTCTCAGGAGAGCCTCACGAATAATTCCCTTTCATATTCTCTTCTCCCATGGGATAGTATGGACGTACGTGCAAACTTCTCTTTATGCATGGTTAAATTGTTCTTGGTACAACACAGTTATGACTTTAAGGCAATAGTCATAAATATAAATGCCCTGCCTGCCAAGAATTTTTTTTTTTTATGTTTGCATTTATGACAGAATCTCAGAAAATTCTCAGGAGAGCCTCACGAATAATTCCCTTTCATATTCTCTTCTCCCATGGGATAGTATGGATGTACGTGCAAACTTCTCTTTATGCATGGTTAAATTGTTCTTGGTACAACACAGTTATGACTTTAAGGCAATAGTCATAAATATAAATGCCCTGCCTGCCAAGAATTTTTTTTTTTTATGTTTGCATTTATGACAGAATCTCAGATGAGCCCGAAATGTCAGGGAAATATGCCTCACTATTTTTTTATTATTTTTTTTTCTACTTCCCAAAGACAAAAAATCTTAAAAGTAAAAACTCTCAAAAAAAATTATTAGGATATAAACTAAAGAACTTAAAAGTCCTTAGAAGTGAGGATTAATAGGCAAAGCAGAATAGAAATTCAAAATTCATACAAACAGATTTTTTTTTCTTTCTCCAGTATCCTAAAAGGGGGAATGCCTGCTTCTAAGGTTGGCCTCAGTCGACTCAGTGGCTTTCTGAATTGCTGCAGCAAGCTCTGCATGGTCTTGCTTCATTCCTCAAGAGGGTTTCATCCTCCCTGAAGCTTTGCCATTGCCCCTCTGATCTCATGGAATCTTTGCTGTGACTCTCTTGCACCTGTGTGAAGGAAAGTGTAGGGGCCCTGTGACATGAAGGGAACTCAAGAACCTCCTTCCCATCAGAGATGATGCTCCTAACCTCTCTCTTTTTGAAAGAGTGTAATTCATAGTCCAATAATGAACAAATCAAACTGGTCAGTCGTAGTACCGTAGTCAAAAAGATACCAATCTTGTTCATACAAAAACTGGTTCCTGACTAGCTTATTTTGAACTTTCCTTAGTAAATAATAGTCAAATCACAATGCAGCAATTGCAGCGTTGTGTCTTCTATGTGATCCAGCAATATTCTTTGTGTGTTACAACCAGGATATGTGAAATTCACTTTAACAGCCTAGTTGCAGGTTTTCCTTGTACATTATGCTTAAGACATACCTTAAACCCATCTGTTGCATCTCTCTCATACCTTTTCTACTGAATTTTTTAATGAAGTGGTTGGATTTGATTAACAGTGACTCGTGAAAGTCAGCACATTTCTATTTTTATCTGTATTGGATTGCCCTTTATCTGTTACATGGTCTTTCTTTTAAGTAAGCTGTATTATTAACTTTTGTCTTCTATTTAATGGGTTAAATACCAGGTTTTTATCTCTATACCGTATTAAAAATAAAGTGAAAATAGTTATTGTCAAAGATGCCAATCAGTTTTATCAAATCTCTAATGCTTGTTTATTTACTTATAGATATGCCAGAAGTGTTTAGTCTTGACCACCAGTGCTGGCTTCTCATTCAGTACTCTTCCATCCTTTAGTTTTCCCTTTTTTGGAATCTGATTTTGAGTCCTAATTAACTCTTTAGCAGTGGGACAAATCACAGAAAAGGGAAACTTTGGATACATGCGAGACTTGAAAGATTTGTCATGTTTTATTTGTTTTGAATATTGAAGCTATTTGTTTTAGTAATGGCATGGTGAATGCTACGTTAGACTGTACATCGTGTTTTCAGATACATTTAAACCAGGTACCAGTTTTGGTCTGTAATCTGCGTTCACAAAGTACAGTGAAAAAGACTGATGAGATTTCATTCAAAAGTACTGATTCCTGTTAAAATACTCTGGACATGCATTAATTGAAGTTATAATACCACAGAATGATATGGCTTATTATTTACCTCTTTCTACGGTGGGGACTTTTTTAACTTTGAGCCAGCTGATGATTCTCTTTTTATGAAGAAACATTAAGATCCCCATGGGCTCTCTCTTTTCTTGGGCTTTCTGTGCTAGATCAGTCTGCTTCATTTTGTCTTCATTAGAAATGAAAGCGTTAATTTCAGAGGTGAACAGAATCATCTTCTGTGAAGCATAATCTACTCTTATGCTCTCGACAGTGTAACTGAGATCATGATCTTGTCCTTTTCCTATCAGAGAGCAAGTAGGGCAAAGTAATTTTGTCTTGCAGAGCTGAGCCCCTCGTGTTGCACTACTCCTAATTCTGCATTCTAGAGCTATTTCTGCTACTAATACCCAAAATGACTTGAGTCTGTTAGTATTTTCCTGTTTGTTTTTCAGAAGTTAAAAATGAAAGTCCTTGTGACAGTGAAAAGTGCTAATATAACATGTACATCTGTTCACCCTTGCCCTGAAGAAATCCTGGAAAATAACCCCAGGCAAGCCGTGTTAAACTACCTGGAAGGCAGCACTATGCATTTTTGACATCTACAGACAGAAACTATAAAAAAAATAAAAGGGACATGGATTTATGAATTGATTGGTTCTTCCAGACCAATTTCTTAACACAGCACATTGAACACATCTTTAGAAGAGTAGCTGAGATGACAGTTCTGTACTCCTGTTTAAGAGGGTCTTCTGTGAGGAATACCAAAGGTGTTCAAGACATTGTTATCCTTGTTCTCCATAGACATATATTCCTGTACGTTGCAGCTGATTCTGTCTAGTTTCACTGGGGATTCCAGAACACATCAGTGACGCTTCTTTTAGACATTTAGAAATTTCTAAAATTAAACCTAGAATATAAAGACAGCAAAGAACAACTGATGATTTTCATCATTATTATTTTTTGGTATTTTACAATATAATTATACCTGTCCCTGCCTGTTCCCTTTTTAAGCTGTCTATATTAAATACTAATTAGCAGATTCTGTAGAAACATGGAAATATTTTAAGGAAGGTACAGAGCTAACAATTTAATTTATATTAATGCTTTCATTTCAGCAAGCTGTCTTTTAAACACATCTTGATTTTTGTACCATTAATTCAGACATTGTTGTCTTACTGCTGTAGTAACCTTTACTCCTTTATTTCACAGACACTAGAACTTCTGTCACACCTACCTTTCTTTTCTTTCTTTCTTTCCCATTTTCCCTGCATTTTAAAATTAGCAGAAAGCTATTTGATCTATTATGGTACAAGCTGAGTTCAAAATTTTTCAAGCATCTTTTTTCACTACCATAGCATCTTTCTCAGCCAACCCTTTCTTTTCAGTTCAAATTCACTGTTTTCTTTATTCTTTTCTATATATGTATATATAGAAATGCAAGTTATATCTGTACTCTGTATTGCTGATACTAGCAAATTCAGCTTGTGCTATTGATTTCTGATTAGTGCCTGAAAAAATTGCGGTTTGATATTTATGCACAGATTTAGACTTACTTTTATTTTTCTTTTTTGCAGTATACATTCCCTCAGCTGGGTGAAAACCAGCATAATTTCAGAATGCTTTTATTACTTAGTTACATATTTATTTTTCTGACTTGCCCAGGTCATTTTGCAGTACTTCTGCTGTGCTACTAAACTTAATGCTTTCCACAGCTTTGATAAGAATTGCGTGAAAGAGTTTTATAGGACGCAAAAAGAATGCTAAGCTTTTCAGGTTATTATTTTAGAAAAGAAGTCTCAAAAGAACAAACAGGACTAGGCGAAAACTAGCAGGAAAGGTCAGTCCTTCTTAAAAGCACGAGAAAAATGCTTTATTAATAATGGCCTCCTGTGGCTTACAGCCATGACTTTCAAATCATTGCTATAGTACATTAAATAGGAGGACCACATTACCACTAACAAAGGTGCTTTGATATCCAAGAGTCTGTTTCACTGAACAGAAAGGCACGATTGCTTAAACACCAAAAAAAGAAACCCTTTCTCCTCCTCCCTCACAAACATCCCAGTAGGAAGAATTAATATATATAGGACATAATTGTCTATTAGGAATTTGATTCAACTGGCATTTGTAATATTTAAAAAAATAATAATAGCTTAAAAAAAATCCTCCAGAAGTGTTCCAAGGTATTGATTCAATACTGACTCGAAAACAAAATTGCCACCCACCTGTAAAATCACCTGTACTGCTACTGGCAAAAGTGACATGAAGTGAATTACTTATCCAGATCAAGCCTGCTTAATTTCTGAGCTCTTACAGGATTACAACAGGAGATGGTATGTTTGCCACACTTTAGAAATTATGACATTTAAGTTTTCTCTGAATCAAACTTCTCAGTGGTCTGTCTACCCATAGTCCCAGTACCATATATCCATCCATATCTAAATTTTATTGATGATCTACTTTAGTAAAGGCCAATTTTTCTTTCATCACCCAAAGTTCTGTGCCATATGTAAATGGTATTAATTTCCTATGTATTCTTCTTTTCCTTGTCATTTTTATACTGCTTTTATATATGATAATCTAGAGCTCCTTTTTTTCAAAAGCTTGCATTCAGAACTTTTTCTGTTTGGTTATAAGTAACCTTTGTCTCCATTGCCAAAGTGTTTTCATTATTCTCTTAAAGAGGGGAGATAAAATAAAGTAAAAGTTTTCTTAAAATTGGTGTGAATTATGGCAATGCCTTTGTCTGTCAGTACTTTTAATGGTTCCTGTAGTTTAGCTAGATTTTCCTATAGGTTTCTATCTCTAGTTCACACCTATAGAGCTAAAATGCTGAATTTTAACTGCAGTATATTTTACAGGGTTTTAATAATGTCTATTTGTTTACATTCACCACAATTAATATTGCGACAAATTTACATGTCATGATCATGAAATCTTGGAAACATTGTGAACAATTACTCAGCAAAACAATGGTGCTTTCTCTGTCTGTCATTGGTCACAACTCTGAGCTGAAGAAAAAGTCTTGTGGATGGTCGTCTCTACAGTCTCCTCCTGACTATTCTCAGCTGGGCTCCTTTTGCCTTTTGTGACGTTTGCTGCTCCGTCTTCTCCTGACTCTCATTTTGGCAACGCTTTACAGGTTATAAGATTGATACAACCGTACATCTTTACACAGTCTTTGGAATATCCATAGAGTAATGACATATTTTGATGGTTACTCGCCTGAATTGGACTTTTTATATCTGGAGTTGAAGGCTTTCATTTTCTGGTTTATACATTCCCAAACATTCTTCTAAGCCATGATGGAAAATTAACTTTTCAGTCTTTCTTGCTCTTCACATGATTACTTTTTTTCTTTGAAGATCTCTCTGGGCTCCATCTAGTCTGATAAAGAATGTTGGAGATGTATTCTTCAAAGTGGGTGGGAATTAGAAAAAGAAGTATGTGTCAATGATGTCCATCTAATTCTCCTTTCAGTACGCCTGGCTGCTGTAGCACTTAAAACTCCAACCAGAAGTACAGAAGTTGAAACAGTGTTCCTAAATAATACCTGGTGTGGTAGAAAAATTTATCCTGCCTTAGAGTAAGGAAAATTCAGGCAAATTTACAGAGGATCACTGAAGTAAATTATCTTGTCTGGTTTAAAATCAAATTTGGGTGCCCATTTATTCCTAAGAATTTTGATAACAGCAAGAGTTATACATTTCATTTCAGATTGTACTTAATTGGGATGAGACTATATCTTTCTTTGCAGAGTATGTGCTCCTTCCAGGCAGAAGTCTGTCTTTGAGACCTGTTTATCTTAATGAGAAATAAAATGGAGTTGCCATACTCTGGCACAGTAAAATAGCAGTGCAATGCCACTTCTGTCTATGAGATGTTTTAAATTTTGTGCAGCTATTTGGCAAATGTTAATAATTCTGTGAAGTTCATGCTATTGTCACTTACAGTTAGTGAAAGATGATGGAAACCCTGTTTTGCCTTCATGTTTTTGATATGATATACATTAGTTTTAATATCAGACAAGAAATTCATTCATGGAAAAAGCTTAGAAGTTTAAGCTGTGAGCGTTAAAAATTAACATTTTAAATTATAGTAAACGGAAGGCAGGAGAAAAAAGCTATCTTCTCACCCATCCTTCTGTATTAAAGATCTTATTTCTGACATCAATTCTACAATCAATCAGCAACTGTTGAAGATAAGGTTATAATTAAAGTAAAATATAATTGAAACCAAGGGTTAGCTAGAGGGATCAGCAACAGAAAAAAGAACTTCTGTGCATTTCAGTCTTCCAAAGTAAGACTATACTGTATATAATAAAAAAATTGTATGATGGTATTTTGGTAGTACAGTTACATATGGTGACAGTAGCATAGAAGCTTTCCAATGAATCGGGCTGTCCCACTGTTTAGTATGAAAGTATAGAACAGAGGTGAAAAAAGAAGATATAGTATATATAGCTTCACAGTTCATAAAGGACTTGTACTTCTAATAGATTTTAGGTCCATTACAGAAAGCAGTAGTTAAAAAATCAAAAATTAAATACCAGAGACAAATAACGGTGTACTGAGAAGTAAAATTATTTTGGTAGATCTTACGGAAACCTAAAGTCTGTTAACAAAGAGTTAGCTATTGTTGCAACAGAAGAGAATTACTTACTACGATTGGCACAGCAGTAGTAAACTTGAGGCAGGGGATTTCTCAGAGAAGAGAGAACCTGTTAGTCTCAATTCAAAGAGAGCACAAGAATATGGTCATGACTAAGTGTGATACTCTGATTTGCATATAAATCTTTTATATAAGTGTTTTGTTTCACTGGCATTCATGTTCTTATTTTCAACTGTGTTATTGAAAATACTTGTGTACGGTTTGGTTTTTTTCAAACTGTTAAAATGCGTAGGAAATGTGTGCCTCAATTAGGCACTTTGCTTCAAAATAACACTCAAGTTGCTAAGAATTTTGCAAGTAGCAGGATATATTGTATAAAAAATGATGTGAGTATTTAATAAAAATAAAGTTGCTCAGTAGCAGCAGCATTTCTTTAATTAATGACAGCCAGAAAATATTAAGGACGACTATTTACAGTCCCTTTAGGAAATGGGGAATTTCCATCTTCATTTCTGTGACTTGAAGACAGATTACATGTACCAGAAAGATATGTACCAGAAAGAAGAAACACAAATATCTTACTGGTCATAATGTGTAGAAAATATGAGATTTTGTTAGTTCAGCATTATGCTATTGTATTTGTGTATAAACAACCATCAAAATATATGATACCTGTAGGCTTAACTTTCTTCCTAACATCTTGGCCTTGTATTGGTAGAAGAGCAAAAGTCATACTTGGTACAGCTATAGAAAATATGTTCGTCAGTGCTACTGCATGGTGAAACTTTTTTTTTACTGACAACTTTCTGAACTTGTTTTGCACCAGGATGTTCTTGCAATAGCTTGCAGTTTACCTAATCAGAAACCATGACCAGCAGATACAAAGGCTATCACTAAAAAGTATCATCACAATTCATTTATGCAGAGAGGGGAAAAGCAAGAAAAAAAAAGAATTGTTCCTACATAACTAGTTTCAGTGGTTAGAGTGAAAGTCTTGAGGTAGCTGCCAATGACACTGACGCGTCTTTTCTTTCATTGACATCAAGGAATTGATCTTGCCTAGTAAAGCTTTCTTGTGATAAAAGATTAGACTGATGACCATATAATATTGTATTAGTGGATTGAAGAAAGGCAATGTGTGTGTGATGCTTGCAGGTAGCTGATTGGTATTAAATGGAAGTTGTCTCAGCTTGCAGTTTTTTATTAGTGTAATTCAGCCTTTGCTTTTTGTACTCCAGCTCATCCTAAGTGCTTAGTTCAGATAGAATGGGATTTGCTGTCTACTTAAAAGGCTCTAAGAAAAATATTTTTGAGTATTGTATATGTCAATCTGGGCTAGACCCTTGTTAGGTTAATCTGCTGTGCCAGTGTTCAAGCTCTCAATATTTCAATTTTATAAGCAAAGAGCAAAAGGTGTCAGCGGATAGATGTCACTAACTTTGTTCTATGTATTTAGATATATATTTTTAAAAAATCTTTTGTATAGGAATACCATTCAAAATCTTTCTAAGCATGTATGTGCTTGTTTCTTATGTAACATACTTGATAACAAACTGACACAAAGGATACTGTTTTAATAATCTAAGTAATGTGTGTGACTGGCCATGTTTTCTCTCTACTGTGGTCTGGAGACCATACATTAATACTATACATAAAATGAGAGATCATCTTAAAACTGTTCAAGTTACAATATCCATTCTTTTTCCCCTTGAACACTAAGAATCCATACCCCCTCCTGTATCTCCCCTTCAGCCACCACATAGCAGGAGATTCCCTACCAATCTGGTTTTTTTTTTTTTGGTTTAGGTAAGTTTTGTCTGCAAGATATTTGAAAGCTGTATGTGTTTGACAGGGTATTTTATTGCCTGTTGGTTTGTCACATATACACAGGGTAGTTTGTAATAAAACAAAATTTATCCCACAGAGCTTTTGCAGACTGCATAAAGCTTAAAGATAGTCTTACTTGTCTATCTGTCTGTCTCACTCCTAAATAGTTCAGAAATACATGGGATGGACTGGATGAAAATTGGCTGAAAATTTTAGTATTATGAAAGTTTAAAGAGTTATATTTCTGTTGTTTGTAGATTCTCTTGATTTTGTAAAGAAAGATCCTGAGAAATTTGCTTCTGTGAAATAAGTGAATTCTATTACTTTAAGATGAGCACAGTCCAGGATGGATTATGGCTAACATAAAAAAAGGGGTTTGCACTCATGAAACTAAACCTGAAACCCAGTGTTTGATGCAATAGGAAGATCAAAAACTCCAATAAACTGTATAAATCTAAAACAAAAGTGCATGTAAGCTAAGTGACTGAAAATAAATTCAATCTTATCCTAGTGTGATTATGAAGAGTTTATGGTTTTAGAATCAGGAAAATTTAGGAAGTATTCAATGGTTTATTAAGACTTTTTCTACAAATGTGTTTTAACACATTCTTTAAATGTGTTTAAAGAAAGGAGGTAGAAATGGGGCTGCTCTTGTTGATTCCACAAATCTGACCCTAAGCTGAGTCACCTTCAAGCATAAATTGTGTCAGTATTTCTGTTTCGTTAGGGCCACCTAGCACTTAGGTGTCACTTTGGAATGTGATCTGATACAAGTAAACTGCACATTGCAAAGCTAGTTTCTTTTTGCAGATCTGGCTTGCAGTGTAATAATAGATACATCTACAATTAAAGCTGATTTAAGAAAAATAAGAACAGTTTGGGGGAATTGTAATAAACTATGTTAATTGGATAATTATTATAAATCCATGTCACTGGTTATGATGTTAAATTGAAAAATATGAGAAACTAATGTCAAATAGCTTTATCCAATTCAATCTGATTATATAACAATTTGTTTTGTTAAAAAGGAGTAGAAGTTAAATGGTATATGAGTCATGCTGAAGATCTCTGTGTGTAACATGAACCAATAAAAAACACAGATGTATCAGAGCATGCTGAAATTTCCATTTAAAATAAGCTGTATCTACTCAGTTGGAGATCTTGAATGTCTAAATAAATTAGCAGTCATTACTGCAGATTCATAGCAAGATAGCATAAAGTTACAGAGGTTTTTTGGGAAGTAAAAGATTAGTGATGTTTTATGGCTAGCCTCAAGAGCTCTGCTACTTTGGCAAAGCTGTCACTGATGTCTAGTTCATATCTCCCATATACAAGATCCAAATTCTCTTACATGACTACATATAAAATAAAGTTGTTATTCTCACTGGTGATCTAGGAATGAGGGGGCTTTGGCACATTTCTATGTGGTCCCTCTGCAAGTTCTTAGGAAACTTGTAATATTATGAGGTTTCAAAATAGCAAAACCAATTTTTAATCCACTTACATGGTTTGAAAAGCACAAAGCTGCTGCATGTTTTTCATACGATAATGGATGTTACCATTTATTGGATGTTACTATTTTCTCATGAAGTGAAACTGCAGTCCTTACTGTACCCAAGAGAATAAAGGAAAAATCATGCATGTCTACTTATTTAAGTAGGTACAGTGGTATTCTATTCATTTATAGTTAGAAAAATCTTTTTCTCAGATTTGCTAAATACAGGCAAGTCCTGTTCTAGTGGTAAGGGCTCAGGCATTACAAATTCTTATGTTAGGAAGAGGTAATGATGATCTCTGCATTGATCATTTGTATGACATGCTTAGGAAGATACGCATGAAGGCTTCCTCAAAATCTGAGATTTAGATGTTTTGAATTACTTCACCAGATGATCACGTTTTTCCCCATTAGCAGTAGAGTGATGCTAGCGAGGCTACCTTGCTGTGCTGAAATACTTCTTTGTAAAAATTACTCTTTTTTTGTTTTTTTTTTTCTTCTTCCAGTCTCCCCAGTGTCAAGAAAGAGAGGGTACACCAAAATACTTACAATGTCTAATTGTAGCTAGGAAGTTTGTTTCCATGCTCAGCAGAGAGATGTATATGGTACCTCAAAGCAATAAGTAAAGACACGTCCACCAAATTGTCCATGAAAAAATTTTGCTACCTTTAGCTTTCTCAACTGACTGTAAAAGAAGCTAAGGAGGGTTAATTTCTCTTGACGAAAGTTAGCCTGCGTTAATAACCACGAACTGTTGTCTTATGTTTCATTCTTCAGAATAGAGTTTCTTTTACGATCCTGCTACTTTCTACTGTATATACTATCCTACACTTACTATATTACACTGTGTTCTTTCTTTCCTTAAGCTTTGACTTGATTTACAAATTTCGGTCAGGCTGATTCATCAACCAGTGAACTTAAATAGGATTTATGATTTGTTCTTATTGCAGCTGTAAAATACGAGATTGGGAGAACGTATGCAAAATTTGTGCTTAGGAAACGTAGGTTTTGTTCTCCCTCTTGAGCTAGAAGGAAAACTTTAAAAATCTTGGATTTGGGCCAAATGGAATTATTCTCAGATTTCTTTATAGGATTTAATTTCTTCTGACATGCAATAGCAAACTGCAGAGTTGCTTTGCTCTGCCAACATGAGCAGAGAAACTGACTACTTGGAAAGTAGTTGTAAAATTTACATTAGCATGAAAAGCCTGAGCTGAATTTATCTGGCAAACCAAGCGTACATTAATAATTATTTTAAAAAATGTTTCCTGTTAACCCTCGATAGATTATCTACTCTCTGTGTCCTTGTAATAAAGAAAGTTACAGATACTGAAAAATAAATAAATAAAATATGAACAAAAATGTGACATTAGTATTACTGGTACTTCCATCAGTTGACTGAAATCAAATGCAGGATGCGTGGAGGGATGTATAGGAAAAGAAGGGGATTATATACACTGGTTGTGTTTTACAAGGAAACAGTTGTTTTGAAAATGTCTAGTTAGCTGCAATTATTGATGCAGACCATATGCATTCCATAGCAGACCAATGCAAAATTTTAGTTCCTAGGTGAAAATTGTTTTCCTGATCAGTTCAGAGGCAGATGATTTTCTTTTTTCATTTTCCCCTAAGAGAATCAAGATTTTCCTTTAGAAAGGAGAAGGGGAACATGCCCACCCAAATTGTGTTGTCATTATCACTGAGCTAGCATTTTATATTATTAACTGTCAGTGAAAAATATACCAACCAATATAATTTGCTTCTTTGTTTCAGGTTTGTCAAACACTGCAAATACAAATATATGTTTCATATATAATGAAAAAGCTATTAATTAAATTTTTTTGGTGCTTGCTAATTCCATTTCTTAAGGACCCAGTAAGATGATCTTTTTCTGAGGATAACATAACTAAGAATTCACATCTCCAGTTCTCACATCCTCATTCCCATATTCTTTTCTTACTGTTCTTGAGCTTTTCCTTTTTTCCCTCCTTCCTTCTTCCTCCCTTTCTCTTTTTCCTTTACCTTAAAGTGTGGAGTTTTGGAGTTAAGAGTAATGTTTTTAAGTTCTTTAGAAGCTGAACATTTTAAGGCCATAAGAAGACTGAATCAATTGTTCTGACCTACATGAAACAGGTCCCATAAAATCAGTACTGTGAAAGTGAGTAAGTGTAAGCTGTGCTGTATAAAAATGACTTTTTAATATGTACCAATGTTGAGGTGCTGGTGCTTGTTTATGAAGGGGAAATTTCAAAAACAGATTCTTAACCAGTTCATAGATCTCTTAAACATGTTTTTATAAAATGTTTTTATCTTGGTGTATAATACTGAAGCTGAAATGGTAGGCCTGAAAAATTAAGATGGGGGAAAAAAAGTAGTTAAAAAAACCCCAAACAACAGAAACTAACAAAAAAAACCCACACTAAAACCAGAAAGAAAATATTTCTTATTTTTTGAGTTTAAGACGATGAACTCTTTGGTTCACTCAAAATGTATAAAACCAAGGTACCAATCCCTAGTTTGAATTAGGTACATTAATGATTTAACTATGATTTATGATTTAACCTATATGCTATTTGAGGCTCTGAGCACTATATCAAAAGTTATTTTGTGATGGAGTTAGGCCTTCTTTTCTAAAACAATCATCGTTTCTGGTTTAAAAAAAAAAATTTAAAAAAACTGTCAATTTTGTGTATAATGCCTTCAGACCATCTAAATTTAGACTGCATTCCCAATTCAATTTTCTAAAGTTGTTAAATTCTCTGAACTGAATTCTCATTATAGGTTGCAAGTGAGACTTAGGTGGGGAACAGTGTAGATGCACAGTGAAAAAGAAAATAAAGGCATTATATTTTTCATTTCAGGGAAGATTTTTTTTGGGGGAAAGGTTGTGATCTCTAGATGAAAGAATACTCAAGAATTGGCGTATAGAAAGTTTTTATACAAAACAACAAAAAAGTTATGTAAGAGAGCAATATATTGACAATAAATTTAACTATGGTGTAAAAAAAACCAAACGTAAACCAAACCAAAAAAATCCTAGTCTCTATGATGATAAAGAAATTCAAGCAGTCTGCTTCATTATACATTCTCCTGTTGGGAGGAAGCTGGCAACAGTCTTTCTAGAGCTGTTAATGAAGAAGTGCAGGCAAATGATCATAGACTCTCTCATAGGCAAAGCATTAGCATATGAAAGCAAGTTATATAACCGAAGGAAATAATTATTGATTTAAAAACAAAAATCACCTTTAGGTTTCTGTTGTAATAACACTAAGACAACTAAGCAAAGATTCACTGTCAAATGAATGTTCTCTTTCCATATTCCTTTACTTGTTATTCGTGACACGGATCATGATTCTTAAATGTCAAGTCCTTCAACAGAACAGAGTTACAGGGGAATCATTGTTGAAATAATTGCTCATTTCTATCTTTTTCATGCATGACAAAAATAACTAGAGTTTCTCAATTTAAGTGTAAAAGTACCATGCCATTTCTATCTGAACAGTAGGCTATTTAACAAAAATTGACCTTGTAACAATTTAGTGTCATCAAATATTTTTTCAAAAGGTCAAAAAACCCTTTTCTATATGTATTGCTGTTGATGTTTGAAGGCATATTCAGTGATGGTTGTGTGTGTCTGGATGCAGTTTTTTTCAGTGACTTACCTTGTGAGTTATTCTATAAAATGCTAAAAATATGTTAACATTCAGTGTCAAAGAACTCTGCCTATACTTCACCATCCCTTTCCAAACACTGCTTATAACATTCAGCTCTCTGTGTATTGAGTCATTTGCTTTAATTAACAAAACAAAGATTCAACTCAGAATAGCAATAAGCTAGGGACATTTGTTTTGTAGTTGTAAAAAACCCAAACCACCAACCACCACTACAAAAACCACCACCAACCCCCCCCACCACCACCACCAAATAACCCCACCCATAAAACCAAAACTCTGAGTGATAAAATGACAATATCGTCCAGGAATCCTATCGAAATAGTGATGTCTGTGAGTATAATAGCCACAAGGATATTTTATCCATGGATTCTATGAAAAAGAAGGGAGAAGCCATAGCACAGGCAGCCATTTACTCAGCTATGGTACCTAAAGATATCATCATGCTACAGTGAATCAGTCAAAGGCCTGGAACAGGTAAGTGTGCTTCAAAGCAATATCTAATAACTCAGCATAGGGAACATTAAATTAAACTAGTCTCCAGACTCCATTGTAGCAGTTAAATGTTAATACACTTCATCCTATGTACTATTTTGTTCACAGATACCTTTGGCAGACATTAGGCAAAAAATTTTAGACAGCAATAATATTAGCCATTTGCTAGATATGTAAGTGTGGCTCTTTTGAGGAGGAGCCGTTCTTCATTCTTCCACTAATAACTTGAACTGCAACACTTTGAAAACATGCATTTAGCTAGTGAGGGGGAAAAAAGTTAATCAAACTTACTACTTTGTACTACATTAGAAAGAGATAAAAATAAAAAATATCCAACTAGGAAGTGTCCTGGAGTTATTCAGGTGGCTTTCTTAGAAAGGAAATCCATTTGTATTGGTTCATATAATCAAAGTTAAAAAGTAAGCATTAAATGGAGTTCTTTTTTGGTCTTTGTAGTGGTAACATATACTTGCATGTTGAAGGCTTGGTAGAACTATTGTCTATGTAACTGAAGTGCTAATACAGAAAGCTATAGTTATCTTAATAAAGGCAGGTTATTGACAGTCTTACCAGGTGGATTCATTTTTAGGTGGGTTATTTTCTTCTTTCAGTGACCAACTGGCAGAATCACAGAGCACAGAATTGTGCAATGTGAAATTTAGTTGCCCAGACAACTTTGGGGGAAGAAATACAGTGATATATGTATTTTCTGAATAATATTTTTAGTATATTTAAGGAACAAGAACTTAAAAATTAAAGAGTTCATCTAGATTTCAATTTTTACATTTAAATTTCAATCTAGAAGACTGAAGATGTTATAGTGAAGGGCAGCTTGAGTGAAATATGAGCATAAAATCACTGAGATTATGTTCTCTGGGAAAGAAGAAGAACTGGAAAGTGGGGACTGAAAAAAATGAATCCCAATAAATTGGGAAAGTGGTAGATGAGATCATGGGAGAATGTAGTAGTCATAATGGACCAGAGGTTAATCTAGCCCAGTATTTTGTCATTGATAATGTTCAAAGGTTAGAATGGAAGAATAAGGCAGCATATAGTAATATTTTTTTATCAAAGTTCTTTTCCTGTGCAGTTTACAGATTCCCTAAGTGAGATATTATAGCTGAGTTTTCTGTTTTTAAAAGCTTTTGATAGACTTTTCTGTGAATTCAAGGAATTTACAGGGAAGGTTACAAAGTTTGTGAAGAAAAAAATAAGGAAGAACTGATTGGGGAACTAAAGGTCAGAGACCTTTGGCTGCAGAGACCGTGAGATGGTAGAGTTGAGGAGGCAGCCAGGCAAAAAGCAGGAGCACAACCCTGGTCTTCAGGAGAGCAGACTTCAGCCTGTTCAAGGACGTGCTTGAAAGAATCCCATAGGAGACCATGCTGAAAAGAAGAGAGGTCTAAGAGAGCTGCTTGATTTTCAAGGATCGCCTCCTCTATGCTTAAGAATGGTCCCTCACAATGAACAGGAAATCAAGGGCAGCCAGATGCCTGTGTTGATAAACAAGGGGCTCCTGACAGAACTCAAATAAAAATGAAGAAAGATAGAAACAAGGACAGGTGACCCAGGAGGAACCTGGAGACTCTATTTGAATGTGAAGATTAGGAAAGACAAAGCTCCCCCTGGAACTGAATCTGGTAAGGGACCTGAAGGGCTTCAGGGTTATATCAGCAGCAAAAGGAAAACTCAGAAAAATATGGTCCTGCTGCTGAGTGGGGCACGGGATCTGGTGACGAAGTAGAAGAGGTTGTTGTACTTAAAACCTCCTTTGCCACGGTCTTCACCCGTAACACTTGCCTTCAGGAATCCCGGATCCCTGAAATCAGTTTACAAAAGCAGTGCTTCTGTAATAAATCACAGAATCTAATGAGACACATAGATATTGTAGCTTGGTGATTATCCCTATTCTAATGAAACTGACACTTGTTGGATACTTTGGGCTCTAAGTGTTAGTCTGCATGTGTGTGAGTATGTGTTGCGTACAATTATAATGTGTATATGTATATATTTTATAGTACTGTATCCTGTAGTTATTCACAAGGAGGGGATATTTTAAGTTATTTAAGGATTTTAAAGGGTATTTTAGAGTCTAAGTTAAGGAGTATAAAATGGCTATAAGTTGACCATGGATAAGTTAAGGATAAAAATAAAAAGAAAACTGTATTGTATACATAAGAGTACTGAGAAGCTTTGAAACAGCTTTCTAAAACACAAGAAAGGTAGCTCAGTTTATGATAGACTATATTAACATTAGGCATACGATTATGGGTTCCCTTCAGGAACAAGGGCTGACCTACATACCATAGAAGATCTGGCATACTTTTTCCTAGTGTGAAACTGGCTGTGTTTTGCATGCTTTTCATCAAAGTTTACACACTTTCATTTCAGAATTAAATATTTTACAGAAGAAACTGTCTACTAGGCTGAAAGAATTTTTTCATAGTTTTACATTTCTATTTTATATACTTTGCTCAAATAATTTAATTGCTGCTTTATGTAAATACACTGCATATATAACAATGAAAAGATTGCTAGGTGAGACTGAAAAGAAACTGTCAAGAATTGTCCTTGAAAAAGTAAATCGTGGAATATAATGTAGAAAAAACAACTCTTAGCAGGATTTGTACAAACACTTTAAAAGCTATGAGACATAGGCTGGAAGAAGCTAGATTAGACTAGGACTGTTATTTTAGGGTGGTCCTTGCAGACATGAAAAACAAAAAGGAAACATAAAACACTGACTATTAAATGTTCCATACATTTTTACAATAATTGGCATAGTTGACAACTGGTTGTAAATTTTAAATTATATTATATTAATTAAAATTGAACTGAGAATTGAACTGGGAATCAAAATGACATTTTTTTTATTGTGTATCTGCTCATTTCAAAGGATGACCACGCTTTCACAGGATGTGATTTACCTTGTTAAATTGTGCAGAGATTTAGTTTTTCTATCTGATCAGATCCAATCCTAAATAGCTTTTCTTCTGCAAATAACTATCATAGCTGAATAAACAAGCATATTACTTCTGCAGAGTTCAACTAGTTGTTAAAATAAAAGTTGTATTTTCTTTTCCAGACACAATATATGTGGCAAGATCAAACAGCTCCACGATTCACAAATATAACATTTGCTTTTCAGATTACTGTCAGTTACTCTGATTTAATATTTGTGATGTTTGATATTTGCACCACAGCTTTGTTGCCAAGATGATGAGCATAATTACTGTAGAGATGCAGGCATAATTATGATAACCTTGGTTTTAATCTTTCCCGGTAGGATTTTGGAGATGATGGGTCCTTGTACATTACTAAGGTTACCACAACTCATATGGGAAATTACACCTGCTATGCTGATGGTTATGATAAACTCTATCAAACTCATATTCTCCAAGTGAACGGTAAGGAAAAATGTTCTAATTACCAAGTCATTAGAGACTTAGATTTGGATTTTGTTAAGCAGATCTGTTGATGCTGGTTTACTTTTTTCATATTGTGTTACTGCATATCAGAAAAAGAGGTACAATTATTTCTCCTTATTGGTCTCCTGTAATTAACCTCGCAAAACAGTAAAATATAATCATTTTCATTTATTACTTCCATATGAATACTAGTTATTAAAAGAAGTAAAGATAGTCCAGAGGACTTGCTCTGTACTGTGAACTGTTCACCTGTGAGGATTTTTAGTATGTTATCTTCAGAATAATAAGTGTTTTTCTCTATCCATATAGATATATACAGATAAAGTAGGTTTTAGTATTAATTTAATAATAAGTAAAATAACTGCATAGGCTTCTAAATTCACATTCATTATTATTTTGAAATCTAACCATGATTTTAGTAGATTAACTTGGGGCAGCTGGATTTGAAATCTTGATCTTTACATTTTCCTACATCTGTTGAAGTTTTAAGGACCACTTCCCTGAACTCTCTACCTGGACAGAACTTAAATACAATAGTTGCTGGTGCCCTGAATACAGCCTTTTCCCTTCTCTTGAACAGTAGTACCCTCTCCTAGCTCTTTTTCCTATATGTAATTTTTTTTCTAAATTATTTTAAGCAGTCATTCTTCTTCACTGATGGGGTGTCCAAGGGTCCTGCTGTGCTTTATCCCCAGTGAGCTTTAATGTCTTTTTTTTTCTTTTGAGTGACCTTGTGCTTTCCTGTAATTTCAATTTTCATATTTATCTTTGACTCTTAAGTCTACCTTTCTGCAGTGAACTACCAGTATTTGTCATTCTCTGTTGGTACTTAATCCTATCCAGAATCATATTTGAACTCAATTTTCTCCTGCATATTTACTTTGCGTTAACACGCTCCAACTTTCTTCTGAAGCATACTCTAGACCTAGTTTCTTAGCCACTGCTGTTGCCATCATTTGTTTTGTTAATTGTTAGTTGCAGAAACCCTTATTATAATTGAATTTTCTTGACATCTCTTATCCAAAAATGCTGATTTTCTGATATTCGTATCTTTCATTGATACTCACATCAAGTGCAGGTTCCAACATTATTTTGTCTTTTAATATGATTAATTCCTCTTTTAATAGCCTTTTTTATTTTAACTTTCTGTTGTTAATATCCTTCACACTTTAAATAACTTTGACCTTTAGTGCTCATTTGCAGCTTTCTTAACATTTTGTATCTGCCATTGTGTTTCTCCAGGAAACTGGCTTAGAATACATATCTATCCATCTCTTTCAATTATTTTTTTTTCAATTTCTTCCCTTCCTGACCGGCAAAACTTTGTAAATGGAGTGTCCTCCCTGAGCTAATCCATGGCATCAGCATCTTTTCCTCATTCAAATTTTTATTCAGAGATTATTTCTTATCATTTAAAAATTCAGGTAGCATATACTGGCTAAACCAGTCCAAAGACCAAAGTACAATTTACTCATATTTTAATTCCTGCAGTCATAGCAGAACCTTTGGTGAGTTGAGCACATTGGAAAGTCCTTGACCAACTTTCTCCTCCTCTGTTTTATGTGTTCTGGTTTACCCTAACCTATCCCAATGTCTTAATAATCCTGAAAAGGTGCATTGCAGCAGTTAAAATACTAGGATTCTTTGTGTTTGACTCAGTTCAGCATACAATGAGGCAAAACACTTAAGTTGAAGAGGGCTTTCTGAAAGACTAGAAAACCAAGAAACAATTTTGGAGAGGTGAAGGAGGACAACTGTAGATTTTTCTGGTGACAAAGTGTCTGTCAGGAAATTGTATTTTTCCTCTGGAAACCACTGTAAACCGTTATGGTGCTAATCCCTACTGTTGATCCTCTGGATCATTCATACAAATTTAAAAGTTGTCCAAACAAATTCACTAGTCATTGTTTGCTCTGCTCAGGTAGCTGCTGTTCCACAAGTCATCACTGGAGTGGTACCTTCCAACACTATTTTGATTTTTTGGCAAGCAAGGAAAAAGAGAAAGGAGTTCCTTTGAGCAATAGGACCATTTGCCAGGCATATTGTGGGTAAATGGACTTAAAACCATTGAGATTAAAGGTCAAATGAACAGCTCTTCCACAAGTTAGATCTATACTTCTAAGCAGCAATCTTCCTAAGCATAGGCATGAGGGTCAGTACTTGTAGTTGTCATAATAACTAACTTACATAATTATACTTGTATTAACCAGAGAGCCAGAAAAAAGGTTAATGAGATAATGAGGGTTTGTTGATGACAAAGATCTAACATGGAGGTTCAATGGAAACAATGTAATTAGATTTTAAGTTCTTTCTTTATTTCAACTTGTGTAAATCTAGATATTCTTAGAAAAAATATTAATATATTTTACATCAAGTAGTTTGCAAATGCTATATATGTAATTTTTATTTATTATTATAAAGATTAAATTTTTTAGGAATTTTTTTTCAAGTTTTGATTTGACTGGTACAGTAGTAAAGAACAATGAGCTTCTTTTGGAGTCTCAACAATACAGGTAGTGAGCACTGTAAAAGACATGCTTTATGTCGAGCAAATTCAGTCTAATCTTATACAAATAATACAATAATTTTTTTTTTTCCACAGCAGCCATTCAAAAGTTTGTAGGGGAATGCTGGTAGAGTTCTTCTAAACAAACTAGTAAATGGTGGTCAGAGCAAAAAATCTGTAACAAACTCAGATATTCTTTTAATATAGGTTGTTGTATTTGATAGGGGGTCACCTGTCTCTAAAATGCCCTTTGACAGTATTAATATATTCACTTAACCACTTTATATGTTGTTATTCAACTATTTCAGACAACAGAATTGTATACCTCAGTTAAGTGAAAAAACAGAATTTGAATAATAAACCAAAATTTTTTTCTTTATGTTTGTGTTATTGCTTATGTTAATTGAAGTGTTAAAGGAGCATTAGTAAAAATGATAACTCTTTCTTCTTATTACTGTTCTTAGGATTTCACGAATGTGATATCTACACCTGACACACACAAAAAAAAACAACATGAAAATTGCTATTGAAAAAGCTGAAATACCTAGAAAATTAGCCTTTTTGCATTAACTCAGTGTTTATCAAGTTACAGATCTATGCTGTCCATAACCAGAGATGTTAATATTATTGATCACATTGTCAGTTATAGACATGATACCTCGATGAGTTTAAATTTTCTTTTATATATTTTACAAGCATATACAGATCACAGCCTAGATTTCCAAAGTGTAAATTTGAGGAATTTCACTTCTGGAAAGCTGCTTGTAGACAAACACACGCAAGGTCATTAGCCATCTTGTAAACAAAAAGGAGGACTGCCTCCAAATTCAAACCTGCTCTAAAAATGGTGGGAGTTCATGGAGTATGTTACAAATCAACTAAATACATATGTAGCACCAATGTGACATTTTTCTTTCTGTATTAACAATGGTATCCTACTCCCTGAGCTTTCACATTGATTTACAAGGCAAGTTCTTTGCGGAGAGGTGACAAGAATTTTTCCCACCTTAGTTCCAAGACAAAAGGCCTATTCAAAAACCCCAAAATTTTTGTACCTTGAGGTAAAGAGAGTCCAGACCCTCAGCCAGATATAAATTGATGCTTCATATTGTCTGAAAATCTTTTACCACCTTTGTTCTTCCAAACAAAATATCTCAGCTTAATCAAAAAGAGTTATCATGTACAGCAATAGAAGAACCTAGTTCACTATATATATTACATGTTTCTTTCTTAAACACACACATTCTCCCTGGATTCCAGACAGCTTGAACGGACTATTTTCTCTCTTCCTCCCCACTCCATTAGACCTGACTAAAATAATCTTCAGGGGGTTTTGTAGCAATTATAAGATGTCTTGAATAGTTTCATATTCACCATATTAGGAACCAACACTCTCACATGGCTTTTTGAACTGAATGGTAAGGGATGTAGGATTCATTTAATTACAAATGATTCTGCTAAATACAACCATGCAATGTCTTTTCTCCCTTCCCTTTTAACGTATGTAATGACCTCTCCCTTACGAAGTAGGCTTCTTTGGGTTCAGACATTAGAACATACCTCTTTGAAAGTCAGCGTGAACAATCACACATTTGTATACTTAAAATTTGCTTTCTGGTAATATTTATGCTCAGTTACATTGAAATGACCCCAAAGACTTTACACCAAACTTGTCATATCAGACTTACTTCTTAGACTGATCCCACACTGCACTAATACTTTAATTGCCTGCATGCCTCAGTTGCACAGTTCTTGGTGGCGTATTACAGGTAGGCTCCAAGGTAATAAGAAATAAAAAGTGATAATGCAAAACAAGGATTTAAAAACTTTTCTAGTTGTATAGATAGCCAATCAGACACAGATTTGCTGAGGAAAGTGGGAAATGGCAGCAATTGGAGGAAAGATAGGGCAAGAAATAAACCCTAGTGTCGTGCAAGTATCTTTGTGTCTGGGAAAATACAGCTAAAAGGAACAGGATCTACTTCAGGAATATGGGATAGTAGAAGAAAACTCAGACCTGCTTTCACTTTAGCAGGCCCTCACCTTCATACCTCCTAACCCTTGAGCAGTTAATTTAGGAACAATAGCATCTTGTGATGCAGGGGTTGATTTTGTTTGTTTGTTTCAGAAGTATTTGATTTTGGTTATAATATTTTCTAAAACTTTGCTAAGAATAAAGTTGCCCTAAAAATATCATCTGTCCTTTGCCCGAACAGAACTAATACATGCCTTTTCGCCTTTTCCTGTTCAGTGAAAGTTCTCCAAATTTGGACTGTTAAAAATATTCTCTTCACACGCACTCTGTAAAAGTCTGTCAAGTTTTTATATGCAATGAGAATATTTCACTGGCACAAAAAAGACAGGAAATATCCTGTCATAGGCAGTCAGAATGCGATGAGTTCCAATGCCTTGCTATTGGTCCTAAAAGTCGTTTGTGTTTTTGAGATGCTCGAGAACATTAAATGATGGCAATCCTGTCTCTAAGGAGGTGGAGCTCCTTACTGGTCTTGAGGCAAGGTGGAGAAATAAATTATTTGACTTTGGTGCAGTGGGAAAATCTGCGACATGGAGTAGGCTGCCTACAGGACCTACTGTCAAGAAATGCTGAACACAGCAGACAGGAAAATTGGACCCTAGGAACAAAGGCAGAGTAGTACTGAGAGTGGAGGTGCCAAAAGAGGCTCAGGCCATGCAAGCGTGCAATTGAGTGGGGAAGGCAAGGTCTCAGTGCGAAACACACAGATCCTAGGGTAGAGGAGACAGAACAAGGAAGAAGTGGAGGGGGAACAGGAATGGGAATATCAGGCTTGAGATGAAAAGTAAAGTCCCTTCCAGAAAATCAACAGAAACCTTAAATCCCTGATTTTTTTATACGCTCTTTCTCTCAGCTGGTAGTCTAGCACCTAAGCAACTAGCAGCAATAATTTTCACATTTTTAATTTTCTTCCATGTTTTTCTTACATTTTTGCAGTTTGCCTCTTGGGCTTATGTGTAATTTGAAAAGACACCCATCTCTAGCTGGGTTTAAAATATCCCTGAAACAGACTGATTTTTGCATCCTATCTGAGATACAGTACCTTTGTGTATTTCTTGCAATGTAGAAATCTGAGGCATTTCTATGCTCTAATAGGGCAGCATGCTGGGACATTTCTTGTAAACAGTTGGATAGCATTTGAAAATATTTAATCTCATGCCAAAATAGACACAGCTAATTTTTGATCTTGTTATCTTCTTTCATTATCAACTGATACTTCATCCTCTACCCAGCTGTGTTTTCTGACATCAGATAAGTATTCCACATTTTTAAAGCTGCATTGAACAAAACTTTAGAGAATAGGAAATATGCTTCTTTAACCTTCATTGAGGTTAATTTTTTTTATTGTTAGAAACAGCCTCAAGCAAGTTCTCTCTGTACATAATTAAAAAGATCAATAATTATTAATCTAAAAAATCTACACAGTAAGATTTTTAAATCTTGCTTAATCATTGATTACCAATAGGAATATGTCCACTGTGATGTCATATGCCCCCTTTCTGCCAATACTGATATGTGATATGTAGCAGTTTTTCAGTTGGCAAACACATACTGCAGCAATTTTCCAAAGCTTGGAAAAGTGATGTCAACAATTCTCGTATTTTGCTAATAATGAAACTCAGAAGACTAGTCTTATAGATGTCCTGTTTAACATCTTCATTAATGATCTGGATGATGGGACAGAGTTCTGTAGGTTTGCAAATGACAACAAACTGGGAGGAGTGGCTGATACACCAGGCAGTCATGCTGCCATTCGGACGGAACTTGACAGGCTGGAGAAATGGAGCAGCAGAAATCTCACAAAGTTTAGCAAGAAGTGCAAAGTCCTTCATTTGGGCAAGAACAACCCCATACACCAATATATGCTTGGGGCTACCCAGGTGGAAAGCAGCTTGGCAGAAAAGGACGTAGGGGTCCTCATGGAACATGAACCAGCAATGTGCCCATGTATTAAAAAAGGCAATTGGTATCCTGGCACAGGAGGTCCTGTCTGAACATCAGGAAACACTTTTTTTACTGTGAGGGTTACCAAGAACTGGCACAGGTTGCCTAGAGAAGTGGTAGAATCTCACTCCTTCGAGATATTCTAAAACCTAAATATGGCCCTGGGGAACTTGCTCGAGGTGGCCCTGCTTGAGCAGAGGGACTGGACAAGATGACCTCTGGAGTTCCCTTTCAACTTCAACCATTATGTGATTGTGTGATTACATGTTTTATGCAGGTAAAATGGATTGCTGATTGGTGTTTTGGAGAGAGGGGAAAGGTGGAGATCAAGTGTTAAAGCAACGGTTTGTGAAACATGACAATTATAATCTCTGTACATCACATCATAACTTACTGGTTTTACATTATTCATATTTTATAAAGAAATTTAAGGAAAAATAAAAATCTTATTACTCAACTATTACTCAATTGAATTAGAATTCAGGCTTTTTTCATTGATACCACAATGAAAAGAAGTTTTTTGTCAAAGAACATTATTTCTGTTTCATAAATTTACTGTGACAGAGTTCAGCATTAAATGTCACTGAATATGTGACTAATACCACATCTTTGTGTTGTTATATATAGCTGCAAGAATCTTTAGAAGTGCTTATAATTATTTTCCTTAAAATGAAGATAATACTCTTCTCCACTAAATTATAATTGTTTCTTGCCTTCAGTTCCACCAGTCATCCGAGTCTATCCAGAGAGCCAGGCAAGGGAGCCAGGTGTGACAGCTAGCCTTCGGTGCCATGCTGAGGGTATTCCCAACCCACAACTTGGTTGGCTGAAGAATGGAATTGATATCACTCCAAAGTTATCCAAACAGCTAACACTTCAAGGTAAAGGGGCATGTTTATTGTTTTCTGCAGGATGTGAGTGCTCTGTCAGCTCATCCTTTCTGTTCTAGCTGTCCTTCTTACATAGTTTTTATCACAGGTTGAAGTTTAAGCTAAAACATTTCAGAAGATGCGTTCCAGTTACTCCCCAAGACATACATCTTCTCTGCTTTCTCTTTGTTAGAATAATGCTTGTACTCACTGGCAGGTTTGCCAGTAAATTCCAATATGCTCTTCTCTGTTAAAAATTGTGCAGTTTCTGAGTAGAGCAAGCATCCCCAGTCCCAACCCAATATTAGAATCAGTCACTACAATTATATTAATGCCATTCAGTGGGTATTCAACACTAAAATTTAAATTGGAAAGGAATGCTTTTCTGTGTAAAGATTTATTCTAATGCACTGATATTAATCTAGTTATTTTTCATGAGTTCATATTTAAATTTAGATCAGAACATGAACCAAACTTTCCTTTACTGCAGCCCAGTTGAAAACAAGTTTTTTGATTGATTAGAATCTCAGTGAGACTTGAGGACTGGATAGTGGAAAGGACAGGAGGACCTGAAATGGATGTGCTGTTTTCTGAGGGGTCTCAGCAGACGTCCAGGGGAGTGCAAAGACACTGCATTAAAATAATAAAAAAGCCAACCAAACAAAAAATAAAACCAACTAAAGGGAAGTCTTACTTTTAATCAATAAAGGCCAGTCCGTGAATCTTCAGTCTTCTGAATCATCAGGACTCAGCAAATTCCATGAACCTGCCCAGTACAAAACCTTCTAGCTTCTTGTAGTCCTTCTGGTGATTTTTGATGAGCCATAGGAAAAAAAAAAATCTTGCGCTGCCAGTGTTCCCTTCAAAACCTTCTCTCATTCATCTGCAAAACCAGGATGTGCATTAGGGTAGGAGAGCAATCAGGCTGCAGTGTAAGAAACAGTGGGACAGACGGTGAATGCTCCTCTGAAGAGTCTTGCCTTCCTAACAGGTGGCATAGTCCTCTATTCTTTCATGGTCCCTTCTCCTGGAGGTATGTGAACAATTGCTATGCAGAAACACTTTTCCGCTATCAGTAGAAAGTGATGGACTCCTTTTCCATAGCAGCATTATGTTAAGTTCTCCCATAGGGAGAGGGAATTCTCTTGTAGGTAGTTTGAGTGGAATTTTTTTACTTTCACCTCTATATCATATATTTATGATAAATAAATAAAAATGGTTCTTCCTTAAGGAAAATACATTTAATTATATTTTCTTGGATATATTTATTTGCAATAAAATTTTGAAAAATCTCATTGCATTTTTTCTGATTTTTTCCCAGGTTAAACTATCTATGCATTAGCTTCAAGCAAAAACCCATAACCAAGTGGCCCTTCTAGTCCATATTTTAGAATAACTACAAAGCTGTTTTTGTAAAATAGATCCTACAGTTGAATAAGTGTACGATACGGAAAATGCAATGAATCAGTTGTCACATCATTATTCACATCACATTATTTAAAGGACCTTTGCCTGTGAAACCTGGACTGTTTGTTCGCATTTGTACTCGAGATGACGTAAAAGTCCTGAAGTGGTTTCCATAGCCTCCTGCACTGATGAAGGTGTAAAATTCCAATGGGCCAGTTTTTTCTGTTACACTGCATTCACATTAAAAAAAACCCCAGGTGCTTCTGATTACTAGAAACAAATAACTTTATTAAAATTGTTATTTATGTTGAAATTTTAGACCATTAGTTTCATGGAAACCTGGATTATTTTGTGTAAAGCCAGTGGTAGCATCAAGTGACCAAATGCAACATAACAAAAACATATTTTTTACCTGATTTTAAAGACAACTGTAGTTGTTTAGACATACATAAAACCTCAGACTGATATTTGGCTCTGAAGTGCAAAATCAGCTGAGGTATTCCAGATATCTGTGAGATGAATAATAGTGCATGTAATTCACTAGCCAGTTGAATACCTTTGGATTAGTTTGGCATCCCTCCAAGTTATGAACTCAGGAATGAAAATGGTTTAATTAGTATGAGCAGAGAAAGCCTTCTGAATGTATAATCTGAAAGCACTGTAGCATATCTGCATGTTGAATTTTTCCTCTCCTTTCAGCAAATGGTAGTGAAGTTCACATTAGCAACGTGCGCTATGAAGATACAGGAGCGTATACTTGTATTGCAAAGAATGAAGCCGGCGTGGATGAAGACATTTCTTCTCTTTTTGTAGAAGATTCTGCTCGAAAGACCCGTAAGTATTGAGAAGTGTAAAAATACATGTAGTCCTCACGTAAACATTAAATCAGTATTAAAAACCGTGAAATGTTAAATAAATTAAAATGAGCATGTGTAGATAACTGATAAAAAAAAGAAAAGTTTAAATAATGATATCCAAGAGTCACTGAAGGCATGACTCAGTCATCTGAAGTTTATTTAGAAGTAAAATGAAATCTCTGATTCATTCTGTGAATTGATGTATTTTTCACATTGCTGTTAAAATTTGGATAGTTTCTTCATGAGAGATTTGTTGCATATGAAGGGATTATAAAAATAAAAAGGAACTGGATACCTAAATAAGGCAAAGCAGTAGTCCTGGTGTGGTTTCTGGGTGTTGATAGGGGTGTGGGAGAAAACCTTTTCCAGTCTTTCTTCCTGTATTTTTTTGAGATATACCAAGAGTCAAACTTGGCACCCATGACATGAGTGTCATCACAGGACTTGATCTCACCTGCAGGGCCAGATCAGTTCCAGCCTGCCCATGCTGTCTGGTGCCTGGGTAACTGTGGCTCTCCAGAAATGCAGAGCAACAATGACAACATTCACTTGCAAAGTTGGGAGTTCGATGTGCCAAAGAAATCTCTACCACTACCAAAAAATAGCTTTCTTTATCCACTGTCGAATGGTAGTGGAGCTTATAAACCCTGTTTGCCTATTCTTTGTCTGCCTTGATTCTTCTTTGCCCTGCCTTTTCTTTCTTCTGCTCAGAAAAATCCATTCCTGAGTTTACACTTTACCCATTTGGTTTTGGTTTTTTGTTTTGGTTTTTTTTTCTTCTTTTAAATCTGCTACTTTAATGAATGCTACGTATTCGTTAGAAATATATCTAGTGAAATGATTATTATGTCACTAGTGAGCCTGCCTTAAGTTAAGGCATTCCTATTTATCTTGAAGGTTATTCAGCAGTGCCAAGTACTCGACAGAAGATACTAAAGGCAGAATTAGTAGCACTGCAAGTCTTCCTGACATTTCCTGTTGCAAGACACTGAGTTCAGTTACATATAGGTTTATTAAGCTTTAAATTTCAGGGGAAATCTTCCATGCAGGAGAATTTTATAGTCCAAATGTTAATATCTTTACTTAGCTGCTTAAGTTAAGGCATTCCTCTTTATCTTGAAGGTTATTCAGCAGTGCCAAGTACTCGACAGAAGATACTAAAGGCAGAATTAGTAGCACTGCAAG
>KZ505667.1:0-66695 GCA_002844005.1 Limosa lapponica baueri | reverse complement strand
AAGCTTTAAACATTTCAGGGGAAATCTTCCATGCAGGAGAATTTTATAGTCCAAATGTTAATATCTTTACTTAGCTGCTTTCAGTAACACTAATTGTAACTGTCATTTCAAAAGTCTTAACATGTTTTTTTTGTGATGAAAATGACTGCTCAGACATTTCTGAGAAGGCAGCTGAGGATAAACAAATTGTTTGATCATGCTGAATTTCTAGTAATCTGGTGATAGCTTGGTCACCTCCATTTGCCTTTTGCAGTCCGTGAAAAATGTTGTAAATGTTGCCAAATTACAAAACCTTGATAAACTGGAATTTGTTCATGCTTGGTTAAGTCTTGTTTGGCCTTAACAACAAAATATTTATATCCAACTGTCCAGTTTCCAAGTGTTGTAGTTACCTAATTGTTGTACCCTCTGGAGACCTGATCTGCAGTGATTATGCAGGAATGGCCACACCTATGCAAAATACTCTTTGCAGGAATTGTAATTTGATGCAATATTTTTAGATTAGCTAACTTTACGGGATTTGTAAAAGCACATGCTATGCAATAAACACTGCTTGCAGCAAAGGCTTTAAAATCTACTACCAATAAGTTGTTATGATGACCATTAGTGTCATGAAAGATGTAAATGAAGGAAGACAGAAAATAAACCAAATTAGTTCTAAGACAATTCATCCAAAAGACGCAGTCTCCTTCCTTCCTATAAAAATTATTTACTTTGCGAGCTCTATGTTGTATGTTGAAGGGAGGCAGTTTACTGTTGTGTTCCTTGTTGTCTGAACATGGTTTCCTTAAAATCGGTGGATGTGTAAATGCCCATATAGTCTATAGGTGCATAATTATATCATTCGAATATAGATGCCACAGATATTTACATAAGATACTTACTCTGGTACTCTGATTCACTTACTTTGGCTCAGAAACCCATTTCTGTAAGAAGACTAAGGTACATATTAATAAAAAAAAGCAGTTACTGTCAATATCATTATCACAACTACATGAATGAAGTGCCTTCACAGGTACAAATTTTGATAGATGCAATTTTAAAAAATGCTCCTGTTTAAAAGAAAAGAGGAAGGAGTTGCTAGCATTAGAAAACCAAAAGAGTAAAAGGGCTTTATTATTAACTCCTCTCTGCTTGTTTTTATATTTCTCCCAAAACACTGTTTCATGCAGCAAATTAGGGATTATAAGGCAAGAAAATGACAAAGGTAAAACCACTTGGGTAGGATTGTGGGCTTTTGTTCCCCCCTGCACACATTTTAAACACAATGCTACTACTACTTTAAAGCGTGGTGATTAGATCACAAGTTACATTCTAAAGATGATGTAAATGTGATTTCATGTGATCTGATATAAACTATACATATCATAGATGATAGTTTTATGAACAGTTTTGCTTTTATCCTCCTTTAAGAGAATAAAGCAGATGTGTTTACTTTTTTAATCTTTTTTTTTTTTCTTTCCCCTTACTGGAATATTCCCTTCTGGAAATTTCAGGATATTCCTTTGAACAAAAGTAGAACAGATTCTCATTAGCTTGTCAGTTAATCTCAGCTTGTCTACTTTTTACATGTCACATAAGGTAAAAATCATAGTAAAGTAAAAACTCTTCAGAACGTTGAGTTGATTGGCTATTGAGAGGATAGTGAGAACTTTTATAGTGAAGCTCTAAAATATAAAATACAATTGCACTGCATTGAACATGACGGTAATTTTATAAGCCACATAATGAATACAGAACATGGTTCCATTTTTATCAGTGTATGTATTTTATTTCCTAGAAATTTTAATAGTCAAAGAAAATGTTCACTTTTGTACTTATCTGACCCATTGTTTATGTGCGTATGAAAGGTTTTGTTTTTTAATGCTACTTTGCATAATAAGCTAAATTTTTGTAGTTATCTGTGGAATCTGAATTTCAACATATCCCAAATTTGTTATGTGGAAGACTCGATGCAGTGCTTTGAGAAAAATTTAATATATGTAGCAGAAAGGGTATGACTAGCTCATTCCTTTGGGAATAAGTAGTGAAAACAGCTCCTAAGAGAAAATCCTATATTTTCTGGCTTCTCTGCCTAAATTAAAACCAGTACCATTATGGATAAATAGATTGTTAAATGATAACCGAAGCTTCCTCCTCATTTGTGTGCCTAAAAATATTATCAGATTGCTAGGTTTTCAAAATTCACAGCATGGGTTACAGAGGCATCTAATACATGTGTCTGTTTTATAAACAGAAAAGAAATAGAGCGAAAGGCAAACCTATACTGAAGTCTGGGAAGTGTGATGCTAGTAGCAAAAATAAAAATAAATAATGTGGAATATGACTTAGGGGTGCCAGAACATTGTTAATTTTAAAATTTCCAGTTTCAGAAATTTGAATTTCAGTTCCTAAGAAAAGTCAATGTACTTTAATGATAATGGGTCATTATCGAGGTGGTAATTTGGGATGGAATGGAAAATAATATAAAAGTGCTTTGTCATCCAGATCCGTTCAGTAGATGCCAGCACTGAACACTGAACCCTTGTTCTGACACAGATAAGTAAAACTTTTAATAATGGATGACAGTCGCAAGAATAGTTCAGCCTCTTCTTAGAACATCAGCCTTTTTTCAATGTGCACTAAAATAAAATTTCTGAAAATAGGCTTTCATTTTGGCATTGCCTCAGGTGAGAGGAATTAAATTATTTTCTTTAATATACATTAACTTCAGCATTGTCTTTTACCAGTTAGCTCATTCTGTAGCTGAAATTTGATATATTTAACATCTGTGTCCAAACATATGCACACTTTTTGCTAGATTTGTGAAGTTGTAATGGAAATTTTTAGTTTATATTACCTATATAAACATGCTATAAGTACTGGTGATAAATGTCTGGTGCTGTCTATTACCAGATCCTGTTTAATTCCTCTGATGTCAACTATTTAGATTGAAGCATTGTGTTATTGCTGTCTGTGTCAAAAACCAGGGGGTTTGTTGCTTTTAGTTTTGAATGTTTCTGCTGATAAACTATGGCCACTCCTGAAACAGTCATTATGAAGAAAACATGATTTTACTAATGTTACAAATGCTGTAGTCATTTGGCTGAAAGCATTTAACATCACAATCTGGGACTTGATATTGGTAGAACATACTACAACAAAAATTTCTCCAGTGTTTGACACAGTAAAAATCTCCAGGTAATCGGTGATATATACAGTGGGTGGGCACTTCTTGGGAGTTTGGTTGAGTTCTGAAGAGGCCATTTGCACTCAGTAGACCCAGAATTTAGGACTACTAGAACAGAGTAGATTCTCAATGTAACTACTTTTCCTTTGCTCCACGGGCAAAAAAAGGTTCCTAGCTAGAAACAGTCCATACTTTGAGATAATTTTGATAACAATTATTTATCTAGCTGTTCATGTATCATCTTGACCATGTCTGACAAGTAGTAGGTTTCCTGATCTAAGTGTCTAAATGGAGTTTTACTAATTAAACTCTCAGTAATTTTTCAGGCTTTGAAGTATGCTGCTTCTGTATCAGACCTTGTGTGTGTGAAAGCGTGACTGCTTTTTCCAACAATACCAATTGCTGCAGAGCCAGTTGTGAAGAGTCTGACCCTGTCCTCTTGAGAACTTCTGTGTAGGTTATGGAAGGTTGCTATTAGGTGCTCCCAAATCCTTCTCCTCTCCAGGCTGAACAAGCCCAGTTCTCTCATTAATTTTCTTCCTAGTGTGCATACATTTTATAATGTGGTCTTTGTTCTTCTTCTTCCCAGCAGGGCCCTTGCCTGGGAATTTTTAGACTTTGTAATCTCTGTTGGAACGGCTATATTTTAATCTGAGAAAATTTAACCTTAAGGTGAAAGTAAATGTTTCATGAAAATGCTCTAACTGGAAACTACTTATGATCATTATGAAATTTTACACAAATGTAAATTTATTTTTTTTCTTTTTCCACTAGGTATTAATTTTTTCTACATTTATTAGCATCTTAGATTCATAAAGAACACAAAAATTCAATTGCCTCTAAATTACCTCTGTATTTCTTGTGCCTTCTTTATTGGCTCCTTATATACGTTTTCAGAACATTCATTTTAAAGTATCATGACTTTGATAGCCAATAAGAGCCGTGCAGCACGTACAATGAATAGATCTATACATCCTAATCCTACAACAGTAGCATCTAAAATATTTCTGAATGCAAGAACTGTGATGTTTTAATTCTCTAGAGACTGGAAACTCTTTTTGTGCTGTGAATTCCATTTTCCCTCAAGTTTGCAGTTAAAGCCATCGAGACTGAGATAGCTGGTGTGGGTGATAGCTGGATAACCCCTGTGGTAACTGGTAAAAACATTCTGGTAATTAATGACCTAGTCTAAATCTGAAGACACAGTCTCCCCTACTGTCATGATCCTCTAATAATACCTGAGAGAACTTGGCTGTGTTAGAAGGAGTCTCTGGCATAATCACATTTGTAGTACAAATACCAGTTTAAAATCTGGTTTTAGTTTCATTCCAATGTAGTTTGATTTTTCAGAACAGGTATTTCATGGATTCATAGATCTAAGCATGATGGAGCCATTTCATCTAACTCTAATCTGTCTTCTCCATTTCACAAGACATTAAATTGCATCTTGTTCTGCCTGAATACAGATCTAATGCTTTGTTTCCCTGAAGTGTATCCTCCCAGAAATGCATCTACCTGAGTTAGAAAGACAGTCAGAGAATCCCTCATTTCTCTTGGTATTTTGCTTTACTAATTAACCAGTTTCAGTAACATAGAATAATGCTTAGTTTCCATTTTGAAGTCAGTGCTTCCTTCAGTTTCCTCCTTTTATTCTCCTCCCCCCCCCCCCCCTTGACCTCTTAAGAGTTGTTGCCTTATGAATATACCATCTTGAGGATTGTAATTGGGTTTGGGTACAGTTTTCTTAAAAAAATGGAAACTGCTCTTTGCAGAAACATATGTACTATTTGTTTCTTTAATGTTCTGGAGAGAGAAATACATATTTGGTAATGTTTTGCTTCTGCATCCACTGATCCCTTGTCACTTTTTTCCACTAGTATCAGCAGTGGAAATTTATGTTTATATGTTTATCCACCACATGCCCTACGTCCTATCAGGCCTCAGTGTCCAAATCCTGCTCCTTCCCATCTGACTCAGCCCTCCAGTGTAGACATAGTCTGCATTACTTTTTCCTAAATGTCTAAATTTGCATTTGGCTTTATCAAAATGTAATTTATTTTAGAGATATACTTGACAAAGTAATTCAAACAGCATTTTGAAACCTTGTTATTCATAACAGGTGATTCACAGGTGTCTTAGGAAATCATTCTATGTTTGTTTGCAGATCATTGATGAAGACTCACTACCCATTGCTCTGGATACATTCCAGCACTGTCTTCTTCATCTTTTACTAATGATTTAACAATGACAGCTACTTTCTAAGATCAATCACTTTGGCAGTTTTTAATCAAGTTAGCATGTATTTTATTATTATTGTATAACTCTAATATTTAATTAGAATATTCTGTGTTAACAAATTAGATACTTAGCAAAATTCTGGGTTACGTCTATATGAATTTTTACATTAGCAAAATTCTACTTGCATCAAAAAATATAATCAGGTTTGTTTGAGAAGACCTGATTTCCATTGAAATATATTGGCTGACCTATAATTATATTCTTGTCCTTTGATTTCTCACAGAATTGAATTACGTGCCAGTGTTGTCTATTCTTTTGTCTGGGACAGTCTAACTGCCTACAGATACTTTGCTTATTAAGTTTCAGGGAGTGAGGGGCTTAGGTAATGGTACTCCTCTTGAACTCTATGATATATTCTGATATTTATTCAAAACTAATAGTACCAGACCAAACATCCAAAACAACTTTTACCAAGTCTTTTATGTACTTCATTTAGACCTGGTTATTTTAAATGTTTGTCTTGACTACACGTCATTTACCTTCTTTTTCGTTCCTTTGTAAGGTAGAAAATATGTAATCAGCCTCTGTTTTCAATTATTATCTTTCTTCTGTGCAATTATAGGAAAACAATATTTATAGAAGAATATTGTCAATGGAACATTAAAAAAAAATCTGGTTCTTATTAGTACAGTTTAAACCTTGAGTAGCACTGGTGTCACAGAATGCTTTTCTTCTGCTTTTAGCAGCCATTTGTGGTGATTTCTGGGGCCTTTGTTGCTGCATTGGTGTCAAGGAATATCAAGCTGCTGGAACTTCTGTTAGCACAAAAATGGGATGTTAATTGCAACTAAGGCTACTTCTTTTCTTAAGGACTGCTATTTCTCTCTTTTGTAAACAGGATCTTTGTTCTAGCACTCCAGCATCTCTACGGTAACACATAAAGGTGGCTTTTCATTTTCTAGCTTGCAGTACGTGCAGATGCATTTTAAGGAACTCTCAAAATTTTTATTGACTGATAGATTTCTCCTCCATACTACTGGATTTAACAGCATTTAAAGTATGAGCACACAAATTGAGAGCTCCACTGCAGAGTTATGTTAGGTACCTTTAATAGTCACAAAAACAGATTTGGTTCAACCCAACTCCTAGAAGGCATAAGGCAAACCAAAATCATCAGCTTGCTCCTGTTGAAAAAAAGACAGGACGGAAGAATTGTAGTAGAATGGGAATATTTTATTGAAATAATGGAATAGAGTATATCAATGTAATCTACAGAGATAAAGAAGAAAATCTGACAATACAGAAAACAGGGGAAAAAAAAGATTGATTATCAAAGATAAAGGAATATTTTCATGGGTGATTTTCAGATACTTAAAATTCTTATCTTCACTACTAGTAAAATATTTTAAAGTACAATAACTTTAAAAATGCATTTTTTATTTTTCTTCCTCAATGACTTTGAGAGATACATCAGTTGTGCTTTGGTTTCCTCTCAGTTTCAATTTAGGGTAATCCTATTAAACTAGAGTCATAGATCATGAAAACCTGTGCTGTTCCCTTTAAAGCTAAACAATTTTGTGTGTTTGCCATTGTTTATTTTATTTTCTGTTTTTTACATTATTTTATTTCTTTTAATGTTTTCCAAAACTTCATTTTATAAAATTCAGTTTAGTTTGCCATTTATTAATATGACTTCTTAAGCATTTATCTAAATTTTATTGAGACGTATGCATGCAGACTGGGGAGACAATGTCATGATGGAGAGTTATCAAGTAATGTTCTTAAGGTATTTTCAAGACTAATTTGACAGTGCTTGATGGTACTTTAACATTTAGTATCTTTTACTCTTGGACATCAATCACAGACTCTTGTGTTACTCACATTACATCCATTATGACATCATCATATATTGCAAAGCAACTTCTGCAGATTCTTTCACCTGGTAACACAAAGCAGGATAAAAATTATCTGCCTCATGCACTGTGTCTTAGGTCTAAATTTAAAAAATAATATACCTGTTCAATGCCATTAAGTAGATTTATTTCTAACTGTGCCTTTTTTATGTAATGTCATAGTCCTATCACCTAACAAGAGATTATGTGATTTGAATGCTACTGACTTGACAGGTTTATGGCCATCATAAGCAACAAGGCATCTCCACTGTCTAGAACTTGGAATGAGACTAAAAGCCTTTTGACTGTGATTTATGGTCTAAATTCTCTCTGAAAGGCTTTATGCAACTTTAATAGAATCTTTGTGTCACATCTTATACTGAATGGTACCTATTTACCTAATTTCCTTTGAGATAATTTATGCTGGTATTTCATTTTATGGGATGCCTAAACAAGTTTATACTTGTTGACAGCATCGTAGGCAAAGACTTTATTTCAAACTTCCAAATATAGGGTAGAAATTCAGCTCATGAACCATTTTTTCTTCCTACTGGTGTAGACTGGACTGAGTTAATGGGCTGTGGGAAATGACTTCAGCATGATTCAATATAAACATTTATAGAAAATGAATTAAAGAACAATAAGCTAACATGATCATCTTTGACCAAAAGTAAAGTGTCAACTGTGACTTTTAACTGATAAATAATAGTTTAATATTCATAAAAATAGATACTTGATTATTGAATTAACCTAACCTGAAATGAAAGCGCATGTCACATAAAATCAGAATGGAATTTTGATAAAATTTTTATTGACATAATTACTTTAAAAATAGTTGAAGCAAGCAATAGATAACTGGTTAAAAAGTGTTTGGTTCACAAATAAATTAAAGTTTATATGTATTTATATTTGTATAAAAACCAAACAAATCTGAATTTCTCAATAAAATTGAAAGCAGATATGTGCATAAATGTTTTCATTCTGCTTGATAGTGGAAACTGAGCAAAAAGTAAATCACCTTAACTTCATCTTCACTTTTACCACTATAATTTTTCATATAAGAATAATAAATAAAAACTTGGGTGGCTCAGCAACCTGATAGTAATGATGGTATAAATTTACCCTGTAACATAAGAGCAGGTGTTTATATGTTAGAGACGAGAAAAAAGAGTAAGGTGACAGATACATTCTCTTTATAATGTATATATGATTAATCAGAATGGTTGCCAATGGTGGTAGTTATCAGTGAAGTACGCAGACAGCATCTCTTTAAACATCTTGAAATTACTTTTTATGCAATTAAAAGTATGGCAGATTATGGTAGGTCAATTCTGAAAAATAATGTTGAATTCCACACTTTTGCCATATGACCTTATAGCATCTTTGTCATTGTCCTGGTTTTTATTACATCTACTTGTTACCTCTTGCCCTTATGGGGATGTAAAGCTTGGAAAGGGACAGTTTTCCTATCTGATGGTGCAAAGTCTAACACAATGAACTGATATGAAACTGTTGATATTTATTTATTGGCTGTTATGTTCTGAGAGAAATTCAGGTAAAATATTTACAGAATTTAAAATACAAAGCTTGTGTTTTGATGAGACAAAACTTAGAATTATTAGTATTAATGAACAGTCATTATTTGCATTCAGAAAATAGCAGTGGATTTTCCCTCGCTGTTTATTGGAAAAATATATAATGCAGACAATATGTCTTTCTGCTCTTTTTCCCTGTTCTAAAAGCCACTTTAAACTGCATTGTTCTCCTAGTGCAGCAAGCTAGGAATTTTTTCAGATGTTAAGGTTTTAATTGATATACATTTTGTTTGAGTGCCAGTGCAACGAAATAGCATTTTATGAAATGATTTTATTTAGCTTTTGTAATATGTAGTGCCAGGAGAAAAGAAAGGAAAATTTCAGATTGTTTAACCATGCATACATAAAATAGGTACTAAAGAATGTCAGTTTTTAATTAAAAAAAAAAAAAAGTTAATGGATTTTTTAAACTTACTCAGCATTATCTTGGATAGTGACCACTGAAGCATGTGTAGAAGAAGGAAAACTGTTTCTGGAAGAAAACAAAGTATTGTACTTCAAGAACAAGTTTCTTTTCTGAATCTTACTGCCCTGAACTTGTTTTTATCTGGATATATATAGTATTGTGTGCTGATGACTGATAATGTGAATATCTAATTATATTACCAAAAGGAAGCAGAAGAGCTATGTTTAATCTCCAAACTCACGGAATGTCAGTCTCACAAATATATATGTATATACTTTATTTCCAACTGTTACGCCTTAAATGTTTGGAAAAAAGAAAAGTATGGAGGAAAAACACTGTAGTTGACATATTTGGAAGCTTTGACATTGGCTGTTGAGACAGAAAAGTCTCATGACATTTATCACCAATGTAATGACATTTATCACCAATGAGATAAGGAGTAGGATACAGAATTTATTTGGAAAGTGACTTTGTAGTACCCTCTTATTCATTTAGTAACAGAAATGCCATTTGATTTTTGCAGTTGTCGTTTTCATCCAAAGGGGATAAGAATCTGTATTGCTAGTACAGTCTGCTGCAGAATTTTGTGAAGTACTAAGGACAGAGTTTACTGAAAAATGCGCAACCTATTACAATTCAGCCAACACAGAAAATGAATAACAAAGACGAAGAGTAGACTTTTAGAGGTTATATTAGCTACTCATAATCAAAGGCTGGGTCTGAGCACAAAAGCACAGAATAGGTCCTATGTAAGGACCATGAAGAGTGATTTTTAGGGAACTGTAAGTGTGCTTAAAAAATAAAAAAAAAGAAGTCCTCTCTCAAGAAAACATGGATTCTCCCCTGTTCTGCACTGGGTGGGTCAGGAGAGAGAGAGGCAAGGTGCAGAGTTCTTTTTGGGTGTCTGTATAAAAGGCTCAACAACAAGTGGTGTAATAAAATGACTGCTTTAATAAGATAGAATAAAAAGAGGAATATAGATAGCAAGTAAATCTTATGTCCCTTCACATGTAGGCACCCTGCATTCATGCAGCATCAGATGAACTCCAGATGGGTTTTCCCATGACATGCTGCACAGATCCTGTCCATGGAGAGATTCCCTCTCCCTCCTATACTGTGGTGGCTTTTATCTTGTGTAACAAACAAAACCATGTATCTTCTGACAGGTTGCAGCATTATCTCGGTCATAACACCCACCAACGTGCAGCACAGGCTGTTATGGGCATTCTAGCATATACCCTCGCAGCAGCTACCATTGCTGACACGCAGGCGTCTCAAGCCTTACGTGCAAGGCCCCAGTGTACCAGATGTAGCCTGCTCAAGGTCACTAACTCCTTGAATACAGTGTCTTCTGCAAGACTCCCGGTACATCTCCTGATATTATTCATCAACTGTATGTTGTCTGAATACCCTTTTTATAAATCAGGGAACTATTGCACAAGAGAAGATGGTGGTATTCTGTCTTAAAACCAGAAAATTTCACCGAGATGTATCAATAATAATGTATTGTGACATCTTGAAGTTTATACATATGTGAGAAATGAGGATAGGATGTGGCTGAAGATGTTAATTTTTGCTTAACCAAAAAGGAAGGTAAACAACATGTTCCTCAGCATACTTTCTGTCTGCAGATGTTGTACTTACTCCAGGATTATGGTCTTTATCTGAAGACTGGATATCTTGCTTGAATACAAGTTATAGGACTGTTTAAAAAAATAAGTGAGGTTTCTTGATATGTGTTAGGGGAGGTGATATCTATTATTTCTTATTTTACGTAGTACTCTTAAATAATGTCTCATTTTTTCCTCAAACTGATTTGTTAATTTTAAAATTAATGTGTGAGGCTTTTAAAGCACTACTTTCATCCTCTTTTTTTTCTTTTTTTTTTTTTTTTGCAAAGCTGGGAACCATATGTATCATTTTGCAGTAACACAAATAAATGTGTTCTGTATTTAGCATCTTAAATCATTTCATTTAATGCTGTGTAGTTCCACACAGTTGAATAATTGTAATTACTTTTTATTTTCTTTCCTATGTCACCTCTGGAAAAAAGACTGATAAAAAAATAGAATTTCATGGCTAAATTTACAGGACCTCAAGTGCCATATATTACATGGTTCTTTCCTCACAATGTGAACAGAAAACTAATTTTAAAGAAAATCCTCCAGGTTGCCCTGGGGAAATTAATTTGCTTTATTACAGAAAAAAGACTATATACGATGATACAGAGAAACACAGAACTGTCATCTGAATATAGAGCCACTTTCTGGGCATGCAGGGATAAAGTTAGAAGTTCCAAAACCCGCCTGGAGCTGAATCTGGTAAGAAACATGAAGGGCAAAAGATGGGCTTCTATAGAGACATCAGCAGCAAAAAGAAGGCTAAGGAAAATATGGACCCTGGGTGTGTTGTGATAGGACAAGGAGTAATGGTTTTAAACTAAATGGGGGTAGATTTAGGCTAGATATAAGGAAGAAATTTTTTACAATGAGAGTAGTGAAACACTGGAACAGGTTGCCCAGAGAGGTGGTAGATGCCCCATCCCTGGAAACGTTCAAGGTCAGGCTGGACAGGGCTCTGAGCAACCCGATTAGTTGAAGATGTCCCTGCTCATTGCAGGGGAGGTTTGACAAGATGACCTTTAAAGGTCCCTTCCAACCTAAACTAATCTGTGATTCTGTGGTTCTAAATACTGTGTCTAAGGTCATACCTGGCTCTGTTGAGAGAATTTGTGGGAAAAAATCAGGAGACAAAAAATAGTAGAGGAGAGAGAGGAAAAAGAAAAGACCTGTAGCTCTGCTATCCTAAGCCTCTGAATCATGAGCTTGTCAGAAAGAAGATTGACACTTTTTCTAAGGACTCTTCTATGTATCTGGGGCTGTGTATGTTCTTTCAGAGTACAAGAATGAGAGAAATTATGTATTGTATTATGTATTATGAATTATGTATTTGCATGAGGCAAAAAGCCCATTTTGGTCCTGTCTTCAGCAGTGCCCTGTAAAAGAAGCTTGGGAAAATCGTAGTATCTGGGACTTTTTTTAAGTGGTAGTTGTTCCTTTTCTAGTCTCAACTTTGATCAGTTAGCATTTTGCTAATAAAATTTTAATAATGTGTCTTCCATTACTTTTACTTACTTCCAGCATAATTTTTAATAATGTGTCTTCCATTATTTTTTCCTAACTTTTTTTTTTACAGCACATTAATGTGTTTAGCTTTTGCAGCACTGTTTCAATGAATATCACAATTTTATTATGTATTTGTGTGACACATACATGTTCTCTGTGTTGTATTCCTTTCCTTTTTTTTTTTCTCTATTTCTTAAGATCATTATGTTACAAAACACTTTGTTTTTCAGTGATGGTGTTTTAAACAATTTATTTCATGGCATGCTGAGCTGGAAATGTTTAAAATTTGCACAATTATATTTGTTTTCTTTTTATTCTCCCTAGGCAGAAAGAGCAATATTAAGATAATTCTTTTTCATTTATCTCAAAGGTCTAAAATTCAGTTGTAAACAAGATGGCCAAATACATGGAAAGAACAACCTAAACACTTAGGCAGTTACCATGCCATCTTATAGTTCCCATCTTGTTCTTCCGAAGATAATAACAAACATTATGCAGCATGACAACTTTGGTAGCATGGCTGTGTTACACCAATACAGAAGAATATCTTGTAGGCATTTTGGTTGTGCGTGTTTCTTTCATAACCGTGTCCTGAAATCAATCTCTTCAAAGTCCAGTGCTTAAAGGAAATTATGAAAATTACATCACCTGTAATTAATATACATAATTTATGTGTATGCAAACTACATGAGTGTTTTGTAATGGATTATGAAACACACTAACACACTATTGGTACAGGCTAATGGAGTTAACTTGGGGTGGGATGTAACAGGGGGTGATGGGGTTTACCCTAACTCCAAAAATTGTGATGGCTAATCGCAATTTTGTCACGTGACGTAGAGAACTTTATTTAATCTTATTGTTAATTCACTGTGTCCATTGATTTATCTGTACAAGTATTTTAGTGAATCAGAGATTAAAGCATCATAATTAATTCAGAATTGATATATCATTTCATGGGTTTTTTTTCTTGTTCATTTGTGTTTTCTGTTTTTTCTCTCTTACATGCTGCAGTTGCAAACATATTGTGGCGAGAGCAAGGTACTAATACAGATGGCTTTTTTCATATTTTCTGCATTACGTGAAATGCTCATCTATTGTTCCTTTTGTGTGTTTGGTTGGGGTTTTTTTTGGTTCGTACACTACAGTTACAGTAATTACTTTTCCCTTTGCATCATGTATGGGATTTGATTTTAAGAAAAAAACATAGTGAAAAATAATCCTTTAAAAGCTCATGCTTTTGTGAACTGCTTTTCCTTTCAGGCAGAGAAGGAATTAGGCTGTTAAAAAATTGCAGTTACTCAAAGGTATTCAACAAGAAGTTCGGATTTAAAATGTAGACTTTTAACTTTTACAACTTTGTTTGCTGACATGATAAAGCTTCCAACAATCAGCCCATACGCTATTTGGGATTGATGTTCTTGTATGAATCATTCATACTTGAAAAAAGTATAATCTTAAACAGTTTAACTGAGGTACCTGATGATGCTTAATGAGACAAATAATTTTCTTCTTATACTCGGGAAGGGTTTGTAAATATTGGGCAGGGGTTTTTTTGGATGTTTGTGGTTAGTGACCAACTGAAGGATAAATATAAATACAGACAGTATCAGGTGCTATAACATAGAAAGCATGGAAAGTATATTTTATTGACAAAGATAGGTATTAGTTTTCTTATATATGAGATAATCTCATGAAGCATATTGCAGAAATATGTCGTAATCGAAGTGTTGTCATGAGCTCTCATTTCATTGCTCGAAGTAGCCTGTTCTTAATTTAAAGTTGCAGTTTAGGAATTAATGTATTTCAGGAATAGGAAATGTTTCAGTTATTTCCATTGGAAGATTGATAATACTATAAGTGGATCAGGCTTTGCTATGAATTCATGCTGCAAATGGTATTTCCTCATGTTTCTTAAAGAATTATGTTAAATTAATTTGAAGATTCAAAAACTTGATATTTCATTTGCTTAATTACACAGTGACCTTTGGCATTTCCCAGTGTGTTTACAAATATGAACTAGTTTTACTTTTTAATGTTCTGGTTTTACTGGTTGCTTAGCTGGTATAAACAGTCAGTTTCCTGATTATAATGTAGCTCAGCTGTGATCCTCCTGCTCTATCTTGGCCTTGCAGAGTACAAATTATGTGTTCAGAGTTTCATACAATTCCGCTATTAACAATTAAACTGATGCAAAACAAGATTCTAACCCAAAGTTTTCAAATGTATGGTATTCACACCACTTAGTGGGAAGATATCACTTGTGCTTTATCTTGAATAAAACTAAAAACGTGACTGGCACCCTCTTGATTTTTTAGAGAATTGTCTTTTCAAGTCAAGTACTGTGTTGCTTTCAGTGGTTAGAAAGCACTTAGGAAAACTTAAATTCTGTGTCAATAAAGACCATTTAAAAATAGTAGCTTACCAGAGGGCTTATGCTAAAGAGATTCAAATTTCTCTGTGACTATTGTGAAACTAAACAGAAAACAATTTATAGTAGAGATTGAGAATGTGAAGTGACAACATTGTCTTCTGGAGCAGATTTTCTCAATCTCTCCTGTGTTTCTCATTGGCTGATCCTTGTGTTTCCAACAAATGTCACTGGTTGCAATGTTGGAATTCATTTACAAGAGATTGATACCCGGAAGATGCCAATTAGCATCACCACTAACTTGTCTGGGCCATGCATACTCTGTCATTTTCTATTGTCTAAGTATTAACAGATAGGAAGGGAGGGATGGCTGATTAGTAAGACAATTAAGGTTATGAAACTGGACACCGGCTTTAGTGCCTGCAATGCATATTTGTATATGGGGTACACAAAAGCCTTATCACAACTGCTTGCTTGTGTAAGCGTGAAAAGAGAATGTGTCAGAAAATCAGAAAGGGTTTTGAAAGTACATTAATTTGTATTATAGTAATAATACAGTATATACACAAGTATAAATATATCCATATATTAACCTTTATGCAAAAAAAACCAACCCAAACCACCACTATTTTTTTCAAATCAGTGTTAGCCATTTTAAATATTGATTCAGTCTTAGTGAAACAAATATATTTGCATTTATTGTTGTTGCTTCTGGCACAGTATTATAAATGTGCTGGGTTGGTTTTGGTTTGGTGGGGGGAGAGTTACAAAATTAGGTCAGTTGTCTTTAGAGGAGTAGCTCCTGTAGTTGTGAAGAAGTGGCTTGCCTGAGTGATTAGATATTTGTATAAATTAGGTATTTGTACAGGTATTTCTAGACACATGCTCAAATGAAGAGTTATGTGGTCACAACAACTTGGAAGGGGGGATTATTTAATTGGATCCGCAGGTAAAGTTTCCTTATGTGAACTGACTTCCCTAACTCAGTATTGAAATGGAAGAAGGACATTTCTTATTGTGTCTCCTTCACTGATTTTGAAGAACAGTTTGGTGAACATTTTTAGAAAAAATTGGCCACAAGTGAGAAATTATTCCACAAGATTTCTCAAAGATAATTGAATTTGCTTGTTCTGGGCAGGGTCTGACAACCTTATGCATATTACTGCTTTTTAAATGACTGTATTGCCTATGTGATTCCTAATAGGGACTGGGAACTTTCATGTGCGTGTGTATATATACATACATCTATGCAGAAACACAGGGTACAGCCCACCCCCACCCACCAATGCTCTCATTTGATATTAAGATGTTTTCTTTCCCTATTAACATAGTTTTTCCTTCACAGTTTAGGATAAGCAGAATTTCAGACTCAAAATTTGTTTTTCCTGGGTTTTATTCCACTGTGTTCCTGTACCAAATATTGCTATGTCAAGTGGCAGCTTAGGCCCTCTACCCAGGACACATAAATATTATTAGTGTAGCCCACAGTTTAGCTGTGTTGGTTATGATGGTAATTTTATGAGTACTGTAATTTTCTTCATAGAATTTTACAAATATGAACTAATCATCCATCATAACATCCAGATAGCAAATCAACAACTGTTTTCTTGATTGGCACAGTTCAAGCTAAGGAGAATGTTCTTTTTTGTGTTCATGACCATGACCACAGATATTATGAGACTTCACGCTACAGTTCTGGTTCCCACCTTCTCCGCAGAACATTATATCACACCTCTCATTCAGCAACATTGTGATAGAAAGATAGAATAGTTCTATAAACATTTGTGGCCCTTCAAACTTGGAATGAATATCTGCCGAAGTCTGGCTTTCCAATAACATACAACAGAGAATATTTCCTTTTCTGACTGAAATAAATGTCAAATAAAGGTTTATAACAAATATTCAGAACTTCTCTTTCTCTTTCTTTATACAGAAATTACTTTAACTTCACTATCCTTCAAAAGAAGAAAAATCAGAATATATGGAGAATTTATGTTAATTTGATTTCAATGTTAATTTGGTTTCAATGGAGATGATTTCACAAGATCACTTCTGTTACTGCAGATGTCGAACTATATATTTCAAAATCTGTATTCATGAAGACACTGTCTTGCCAATGGAGAAAACTATGTGAAATTCTGAATAACATTTTTCTTTTAGTTTTACAACAAAAGATACAGGATTAGCTGTATTAGCACTGTATGCATTAACAAATTGATCTCATACCAAAAATGTGATGAGCTTTAGTTCAAGACAAGGATTTTCTTTTTTGTCATTATTTAGTTTTATACATTTCAATGTGTTTTTGTTCCTAAGGTCTGGGCATTGGGAACATGTTTTATGTTTTTTATGAAGACGGCATCAAAGTAATACAACCAGTGGAATGTGAATTTCAGAGACATATTAAGCCTAGTGAAAAACTCCTCGGTTTTCAGGCAAGTTATTATTTTAAAATTGTTTGTAGCATTTTTGCAATTATAGTTTTCTTTAAATAAGAATTTATTATTGCTAGTTTAGTGTTTTCTGCTTGATAAATTCAGACATGTCTTCTCAATTTGTAAGTAGCTTATAGTGGTGGACTAAAAATTTCCTGTATTTTCCTTGATCAAACTTTCAATCTCTGTCTTAGGTGGAATATTTCCTGTATACTTTTCAAACCCTTTATTTTCTTTGGCTGTTTTTCTCTTTTCCCAGTCCTTTCCTTTAACAGCTCTCTACTTTTTATTTCTGCTTTGTTTGTTGTTGTTGTTATTTTTTCTCCCATCCCTCCCCAGTTAAGTGCATCTCTATGAATCAGGGATTGATAGTCTCTCTATTAAATATAAGATCTAAAGTTACTATTTTTAATGTCTTCTTTTTTCTCTGCTGGATGTTTGTCTATATTAAACTGTCAGCTATCATGAGATAAATCCCTATCATGATAAACACTATTGAAGCTCCACTGAAGTTAGTAGAGATAATTGATGCTTTGACTCCAACTTACAATTCATATAAGTAGTTTCAATAATTTTATTGTCAACAGATTTATAGCTGATTTCAACCAAATTCTGTGCATTTATGGAGTAGCTTCCGTGTAGCATACATAAAAACAGTAGTGTATTCTCCACTTCCATTTATTCTTTTGTTGTTTTTCCTTTACTGCTGATCAAATTGCTAGCTGACATGATGCATGTTCTCACAGGAACACTTGGTACTAGTCACTACATTAAGACTTGTTCCATGTGATCTATTGCCTTTCAAAAAATAATAACTTTTTCTCGTTATTTGAATTTGAATGAGTGACCTTGAAATATGTAATATCCCATAAGCTGTACACTTTGGGGTTTTTTACCTAGTACCTCAAGCACACTGAAGTAACAGCAGAACTGTCTCAATGGGATTTGCCTCTTCAGTTATCATTATTGATGTCAAAGGCTGCTGTACTTAGCAGCAAGATTTATTTTAGTGTGAATAATTATGCTTTGAACAGCTAATCATACCTTGATTTGTGCTGCTTAAGTGAAATTAGGTTGACACAGTCAAAAATATGCCAAAAAGCTTTTTTATGGCTGCTTAATTCAAAAGCTGATTATTTAAGAAGTCTGTTAAAATTTTATTGGTCTAAAGTGCAGCCTAGATTTTAAGTGTATTTTTATTGAAATGTGGTAATAATCAGGATGAAGTAGTCAAACATGTTTCCTTTTTGTAGCTTTCAAACCCCTAGTAGCATAATAATTACAGCCTTCACAAAAAATAAAGGAAAGAAAAAAAAAGTCGTGTCCTTATTTGGTTATTTTTGGCTTGTGAGTAGGTGTGGTTATATAGAGAGAAGTGCCTGTCATTTTCCCCATTAAATTCAACAATAATTCTACTTATTCCCCTGAACACTGAAGACATCTTCCCTCACATATGGTGGTTAATAATTCTTAATTCCTGCAAGAAAAATCAGAAATGTCCTTATGTTTTTCTGCTTATAGTGACATCATTGTTCACTCTGCTTTCCAAAAAAAGAAAAAATTGACAAATGGATTTCAGTATAAAATTTTGAAATTTTGAAAAAACCCTTTAAGATTACTTTCCTCCTAGAAGAAGGATGAAAGCCAAGTTTAAACGAATTCCCTGCATATGCTGCTGATACTATAATAACAGCAGCATATTCTTGAAAAAAACTCATTGACTATGAAGCTTTAGACAGCTGTTTCCTCCTTTGAAGAATATCATATCTTCCTCAAGCTTCTTTGGAAAATCTGTTTTCTCCAAATAAAAATAATAAAATAACCCACGTCTGTCCCAGGATCAGATTTTTGTCAAGTTCAGCATGTGATCCTTTAGCGGTAAGAGTTCATGTCATAAATTGCTCATTAATAATTCCCTTTGACTCTGTCATATAACTATTAATTAGAGATGTTGCATATATATGCAGTATATACTACATGTTTTGAGGTGGCTTTACATGGCCTTTCACATCTATGACAACTATTGCTGCTAAAATCTCCATCACTTACCTCTTAACATATACCTAAAGGAGATGCATGCTTGCTTAAACCTCTCCCATTTCTTTACACTTTGCCGAATTAGCTGTTCAAGTGATAAGTAAAACCCCAGTAGACCTGTTTCATTGCCAAACATTTGCTAAAGTGTAGGAACATTTCTAAATTCTGCAGCACAGTTTAGGTACTGGAAGTGTTACAGAAAATGTCTGGATATTACATGTGATACTGCAGCGTTCCTCCCCAGGTTTCCTGTTTGTCTGTCAACAAAATAAATAACGTTTAACTGAGCTCCTGTAAAAGAATGAACTCAGATGTTTCTGCGTGGTATTGTGAATAAATGTTGCAGTACTTACACATGTACATATTTAAGTATGCTAATTTTGCTAAAGGTAAATACAGTTTCTCAATAACTATATACTTGAGAACCCTTATCTAAATATTTAATTGCCTCTTATGCAACTGAGTGTCAATACAGCAAAGCACTTTAGTATGTATCTAACATGGGAAGCAATTAGACTTTCATTGTGTTTAAAGTGAAGCAAATGGTTTAGTGCTTTACTGGATCATCACGATTCACAGAAAATTATAAAGAGCTTTCTTCTTTCCTTCCCAGAATCTTCCAAATTACCTGAATCTTATAAATTCATATCAAGTGAAAGTAGACTTTATTAGGCTGATAATGACAATTCTAGATGCTTAGGGACAGAAATAAACTTATTTCTGTTTTCTGATGCAGGCTATTATTTATTGTACAAGGTTTGACAGTTGTTTGTTAAACCTGATGTCAAATAGATTCTTAACCATCATCCAAGTAGAGTCTTTCAGCTGTTAAATGTCTCATCTTTCTGAAGTGTCTCTGACATTTTCCTCACTAACATGCAGCCTGTATTTATCTTCTGCAAATTAATATTATCCAAAACCTTTAAATTCTAATTCTTATGCAAAAGTGTTCTTATTTTCCCTTCCCAATGAGTCCCAATTGGAACAGTTATTCCAGGAGGCTTTCATTTCAGCACAATCCTGATTTTCTCTTTATTACAAGAACTAGCTCATAATGGCCATATTTCAGTGAACTAGGTCATCTCACACTTGAAGTTGAATATATGTTGGAGATGGGAGCAAAATACTTAATTTCGAAATTGTTGATGTGACTACATGGCGGAGCAAAGTTTCCACAGGAAATTAACTTGAAAAACACTTGTTAGTCCACAGAAATTGCTTTGGTTTATGCTCTTACAGCACAGTAAGTGTAGTAAGTGTGAGATTGTTAACCTTTGCCTAAAACAATATGAAAAAGGTCCGCAGTCAGATTTTTACTACAGAATGTCAAGTAAACAGTAACTTCATGTAGAATAGATAATACATAAATTCATGTCTTAATACATGCACTGTTATAACCTGTTGATGTCACCTTAGTCTTAGGCAGTCATAGCGTAGGTAGGCATTTCATTATACTGCTTAAAGAGCTTGACTCAAATCTTGTTAAAACACTGAGGACCCTTGCATTAAGTCTAAGTTTATAAATGTAGAATTTGCCCATATAAATCTACAAGTACATGTTTTCTCTTGAGAATTTTTTGCCCCAGACTACCTTGAAAAACTTTCTATATGGATTTATTTTCCTCCATCTGTTGACTTGTTACAGGACAAGTTACTTCTTGATTGAAAGGTCTGGGGAAAAAAAAACAATGAAATAAATCAATGTTTTATCAGATGTTAGCTTTTTCAGAGAGAATAAATTAGGAAAAAGTAAATTGCTCACATTTTAATTAGAAGAAAATGGTGGGTTTATGTTTATATTTTAAGGAGAAATTATTTTAACCAATTACCCAACCACTGGGGAAATTAATATAGAGCCTCAGAATTACTGCCAGTAATGTAAAAGAAATCCAAACCGTCTAATCAGATAAATGTTAACTTTTCAAAAGTAAGATTTCATTCCATTGATTGAAGCTATTTCTGAGGCATCTAGATAAATGTGGGTTGAATAACTAGAGAAACAACTGCGTAAACCGATTCATGCTAGGGAAAAAACCTCTATTTTGAATATGAGAATTTTGGTGCATAATTTTCGTTGTTACTTTGCTGAAACACTTTTTTTGCTTATTTTAATTTTGCAGTTTTTTGGGGCAAAGTGAGAGTTGGCATTGAATTATAGAAATTTATGACAACAAACAATATTCTAGAACCAGTAAACTGCATTTATATAGGTAGATTTGTTTTTTACTTAATATTTTGTACTGTGAATCTGAGAAAGTGTCATGCTTTCTACTTGCTGTATTTAAAGTGGAAAAAGAGGAGCAAGTTTTATGAATTATATAAATAATAAGAATAATGCTCTGTAGTTTCTAATTTAAATATATGTGTGAATACATCTATATACATATATAAACCCCCTATATTTATATTGCTTTTGCATTATTTATGTAAAACTATATTTAGAAATACACTTCAGTCAGTATTTTAGACTGAGATTCAGGAAGAGGTTTAGGAGGTGGCTTAACTCTAGATATAGTTAAAAGTGCTTACCTTACAGTATTTTCCTGTTCTGCTATACTTCCTACAATAGGAGGTATGATTAGTGTAATCATTTACACTAAACTGTATGATGCCATGTGAGAGAAACCTAGATTCCTTCAGCAACAGTTAATGTTATTTTTGAATAACATATTGAATGTGTCCTTGTAGAATTCACAGCACCAAAGACTGGTGTAAAGTGAGTCACTGAGAGACATGACTGAAAAGAATGACAGACTATAGAGTTGTTTTAAATGTTTACAGATGCATTATTTGAAGAAGGTGTTCTCTGAGGAAGAGGACTGTGTAGAACAGTCTAAAAGTAGTTACCTATTTAGATAAAACATGGAACTAAGACAAGTCATACTTAGAATAAATATAAAAAAATAATTTGAGATCAGTGAAACACCTTCCAATTGAAGTGACAATTGCACAGAAAGCAAATGACAATTAATCACCGATCTGATGATTTCACATCGTATTAAAGACACACTTGTTTATGTTGAAGCTTCATTTCATCCAATGAAAAGCTTTTAGCCACATTTAAGAATGAAAGTCCCATTTGTCACCATGCCTGTCATTCTTTAAAAAAAAAATTTTAAACAACTTCTCCCTTCAAAGTGCATGGCTTTTTAGCAGTGCAAAATAAATCTTAATCTTTTTACTTATTTCTAAGTTCTGTTGAAGTTCCTGATTATGTGCCATCCTATGGTGCCTGAGTTCAGTAAACTTTTTTTATCAACGTGATTTCTGAAGGACCTTCTCTTTGTTGAGATTTGAGACCCACGTAGGAACAAGCAGTGCCTCTTTGATCTCCTGTAAAGAAAATCCCTCTGTTAGAGCTGGAAATTGATTTTTTTCTTATTTTGACATGTAAAGATTGAGTGTATTTTCTCAAACGTAGAGGCACAGCAAGCAAAGAATGTTGATGATACAGAAAAGTTAGTGTTGAAATGCATCTTCTTGAAAAGCATTGCTTAGTGCCAGATATGTTGTTCTGTCAAATGATTTTTCCCCTTCCTTTTAAAAGGAGACTGATGTGTAGAAACAGAATTCTTGTTTAAGATCTCATCAACTCTTGCTGTTCATTCTACGTTGAAGTCATCATCTGCTGACATATCATAATTATTTTCACAGCAACTGGTTATGATGTATCAGAAAGAGCATTCTAAATTAGGAATAAGCATCAGATAAGTGCTAAAAAGAAATAATACTTATGATTTGGTGAAATTGCCCCTTGTCATGAAAAAAAGAAAAATTAAGAGGGAAAAGAATAGGTCAGGAAAACAAAAAAAGCTTGACACATGCTGTACCTCTCCAAGCAGAATATTTTTCAGGTCCTTGTTTTTGCACAAATTTGTTGTCTGTTATAGGAAAAAAACCACGGTATTTCATAAAGGGAATTTCCAAACATATTTGACCAAGTAACTTTTAATTTTGATAAAAGCAAGCTTTCTCTTAAATAGTTACGTATTAAATAGTTACAAATAGATAGATATAAATTATATATATATTATGAGTGGGAATATATTTATATAAAAATATGAATAGTGAGCATCTAAAGTACAGATAGCTATTTTGAGTGAGAGTGCATAGTTATAGGTATATCTATTATGAAATATTAATTCACTGAAATCAACAGGAATTTTGCTTTTCTTTCAAATTCTTCCTTTTGATAGGGATAGCAGGGCAGAGGGGGAAGGAATGATAGCAAGAAGCTGTTTGATTTGTGTTGGGTTTAACACTAGTGAGAGGCCATGAGAATGTTTTACGGCAGAAGGAGGCAAACTTCTGACCTTTGAAGCAACATGTCAGTACTCCACATGACCAAAAAAGCAGATCCCTCTAACTGCTGCTGCTTTGCCCCTATACCACGTGACAACTTGCATCACACCTCCTTCTCTTGCACTCTGTTTATACATTATCATCTTCTCAATTTAGTATTTGCCTGCCTTACTGCTGTGTTCTCAGATGTAAGTCATATCTATAACTGTCTTCCTTTTTCAAGACCATGATGGTGCAGATGGGGGAGCTGCTAGCTGCTGCACAGGAGCTAGACATTGTGTATCTAATTTGTCTTTCTTTTTTTTTAAGGTCTCCTGGCTCTAACTCACTTTATTTCCACACATATTATTGTTTCCAATGGGTTTCTTTCTCAGGACAATAGCGCTAACTGCCTGAATGTCTAGAAATCATCCAAAAAAGCTGGTGTATGGTTTACACTAAAGTGCTTGCCAGTTGTGTGGTGCTTACAGCATGCAGTCTGAATAACTATGTCTATGTCCTAATGTTGGCTGTCGCTTTTCCTTCCCTAAATTCTCTGAGATTTTATTGTAGTTAAAAAATAAAGAGTATAATTTGTCTTTGTATTGCATCATTAACTGTTTTGATTCTTACAATTTCTCTGTTTCTATTGAACTACAGGATGAAGTTTGTCCCAAAGCTGATGCAGATCCAGTTCAGCAGTGTGTATGGGCAACTGCTGTTAATGTAAAAGACAAGTTCATTTACGTATCTCAGCCCACACTTGACAGAGTTCTTATTGTTGATGTACAGTCTCAGAAAGTTGTACAGGTATTTATTTCTCATTTTTAAGTTAATATCTAGTTTGGACACAAAAAAAAATAAGGTTTTGCTTCATATTTTTAAAAAAATGCAATTAGCTTGGGAGTAAACACAATATGTAGAAAAAAGCTCAGCTACTTTTGACATTTAGCAGCAGTTTATATTTAATGACTATTCTTGTCAATGAGCAATTGGAAGGGAAAGAATTAACATAAAAATACCTTTTATAAATATTAATCAAACAGTTGAGGAAAGAAGTTATTTGAGAAGTTTCTAGCTTGAGGTACTTTTCACTTGAAAATGAAGATTCATTAAAATAGAGTCTTATCACAGGAATGTGTCTACCAGTTTTGACAGGAAAGGCCAGAGAGTTAGGTTTGGCCGTGGAAGGTGGAGGACTGTTACTCAGTAAGCTTTTAGACAGAGAAACTACTGGAATTGTGGAAAAAACACCACCCATAGCCAAGATTGGAGACTATGAATTTGAACTTCTTCTCTATTCCTTTCTATTGTGTAGGTAGTACTATCAGTTTCTCAGTCTTTGGGAGGCTGGAGATACTCTGCTTAGTCAAAATAATTCATTGAGTAAAAGAGAGAAATCTATGCTATGCTACAGGGATTAATGCACTCATAGTTTGTGGAAGACCAAAGTACAAGGAAATGCCAAAATGAATATTAGTTTATTGGAGCAGTACAATTCCCTCAGAAAAGCCTGAGAGAGTCACAATATACTCCAAATAGTCAAGAGTATTACTGGGATGGACCACTGAAATCAAATACTATAACCACTGTACTCTCATCTCTCTTTCTCTCTCTTTATTTTTCCTTTATGTATCTGATCACGGATGTATACGTATCCTTATGTATCTGTATCAATGATATTGTACTATGAGGTTAAATAAAGGATTTACATGACGACAGATTTTAGTCTGTGAAACTGTTAAAGACGTGAAAGTGCATTTAGAAAATAATAGCCATAAACTCATTAAATTCTAAAAATCTATTTTCTGAATATGAAGAGAATATTTAAAGTTTGTGTTAACAAGGCATATGAAAAGGCAAAATCATGATATTTTTTGCTATTTGGTTTCTGAAAATCTTTAATGTATAGATTATATATTGTATATTAGGCTCCAGGGAGACCTTATTACTTCCTTTCAGAACTTAAATGGGTCTTATTAGAAAGACAGGGACAGATTTTTAAGATGTTCTGTAGCGATAGGACAAGGGGTAATGGTTTTAAACTAAAAGAGGGTAGACTTAGACTAGGTCTGAGGAAGAAATTTCTTATGATTAGGGTGGTGAAATACTGGAACAGGTTGCCCTGTTGTATATGTTGCATCCCTGGAAACATTCAAGGTCAGGCTGGATCAGGCTTTGAACAACCTGATCTAGGTAAAGGTGTCCCTGCTTATTGCAGGGGGGTTTGGACTAGATGACCTTTAAAGGTCCCTTCCAACCCAAACAATTCTATGATTCTGTGATATTAGTATGCATGTATTATGTATTTTAATGTACAATTTAAAAATGCATAGCAAAATTGCAGTTTTCAAATTACATTAACTTGACAAATAATTTTAATAACTGCATTCTTTAAGCGTCTTCATTTTCTGCCTTCTATATTCTATGTCAGCTGGATCAGTAGACTTAAGTTCCTCAAAACCTGACCTATCCAAATGGTGACAGCAACTGCTAAAATTTTTTATTCACAAAGCTAATAATAAAAAGTTATTGATTTTTTTGTTCTTTAATTTTTTTAGTTAAATTGATTTTTGCATATCAAAGTAGAGGTGAACTGAGTGGATAACATATTTTTGTTTTCTGAAAATGACCTTTTTTTGACCAATTCAATATCTTTCTTCATGAAGAGAGACTAAAAATACACACTTACCACAATCCACAGATCTGAAGGACTGGAATCTCTGGCGATGGTTTCCCTGGTCTCTGGCTAACATTCATGAGTCATCTTGTGTTCCTATAGATGATGGATGAAATAACACCGTAATTGCATTTGTTAGCATTTAGACTCCAGTGGCAAGAGCATATTATGCCTTTTGAGCTTACTGAAAAATATTAGCGAAGTTGGAGGTTCTTTTAAAGTTGGGTTTTATGGAATTGTTTGATTGGTAGATTTTTCTAATTTGCCTTTGGTTACATTAGCTACTATTTTTACTGAACACTTTACCATTAACAGTATGTTTAGAGAGACTTACCACAATGATTTATGTTAATTAGAAAGTAAAATTCAATAAAATAGCCACTAATTAAAAGTAAACCCCTCCCCCAGAAAAATGTAAAGCAATTCTGCAGGTTTTGGATAGTGTTATATAGGTTGCTGTTGTATCAAATAAATATTCAAGTTTCTGCAATGAGCTGAATAATAGACATACAGGATGCCTAAGTGTTACACAGAGCTTGGTGCGCTAAGTCTGGGCTCCTCAGGAAATATATTGAGCTAAAACTGGATACTCCACAAGCCTTCATCCCAGTCCATGAAAAGAAAAACTTCCACTTTCAAAGAAATCTCATTTTGAGGGATAGAATAGCATTACTTTTCCATGACTTTAATAATATCCAGATCATGTACTTGGGGAAGTATAAGATGAAATTTATCCCATCTTTGGTAACCTTTTGCAGGAATGAAATTTTGTTTTGATGGTTCTAGGATGTTTAGATATTAATGATATATTATCTTTCCATTTAATAATATTTAATACAGACATTTGGTAAGACAAGATGAGTAGGGGATAACAGATGAACCGGATAAGTAAATTAAACCAAATGTGTTACTGCCACTTTTGGGCACCTGAGCAGAATTTCTGCTATTTATTACTGACCTGAATATTATTTCCTAGGATACACGTAGCCAAATAAGTGGGAAAAGTACTATGGGACTTGTTGTGTGTCCGGCTTAAGCATGCTGTTATTCAAAATAGACTTTTAAAAAAGCCAAAAAACCCAAGTAAAAGTAGTTGCAAACAAAACAAATAAATCATGAATGCACAAAACCTATACAATATTTTACACCTAGTATAAAACTATAAAAAATAAAACCACTGCTGATTCAAAGATGGCTATTAGAGTTGAAGGCTAATTTGTAATTTAGTGACAAGCCAAGAGATAACCTTGTTCAGCATTTCTTATAACAAGCATGGCCCTGTCTTCATTACCTTTTAACAATAAGCATTTATTTTTTTGTTTTGGGTTTTGCAAGCAACAAGAATTTTTCTAACCATTAAATGTTGCTCTACTCGTATCATATGCACATACACAAACACTCATACAAACAAGCAAGGAAAGGAGTTTAATTTCTGTCAGATCAGTCTATTTTCATTTCTTACAATACTGCCTGGCATAGAAAAAAAATCAAAATGTAGTTGATATTTGGAAAGTAGATACTAAGCTGTTCATAAATGAAAGCATTTTGCTTACTAGGCTTCCTTTTCTCTGTCATATTAATATTATTTACATTTTGGCTGGTTTTAGTTGTATCTTAAAGAAGAAACCACCTATCTCCTCTGTAAAACCAAGTTCTCAAAAATGTGTACTCTGGTAGAAACAAATGTGAAGAAAAACTTCATATTTTGTCAGTGAGCAGCACTTTAATAAAAATTCTGTCAAGGTGCAAAAAATTCCTAAAGACAACTAAAAACATTTTTGAAGGGGCTATAAGTTTTGTAATACACTATTTTCTGAGTAAAAATAATGTTGATTTGGTTTTGCTTATTATGGTCTTTTCTCTGCAGTGATCTGTGAGTTTGTTATATTTATTCCTTTCTAGTATGAAAGTTAAGGTAAAAGATGTGTGTACAGGTGCACATATGTAACAACTAGCTTTTAAGATTATTTATTTCTATGACAAATATATTTATGAAAATAAGTACTTTAGGAAGATTCTAGAGCAGACTAAATTGAAATGTATTGGAAACATGGATGGTGTATCTTTAGAGAGGTACATGTAGACTTTTTGATTTAGCCAGGTAATTCTTATTATAAAGTTAAGAGAAGTATTTGCTTTCATTTCTAAATTCTTGAAAGCAAGCCCTGTCACCTGCAATTATCTAGTATTGTTTAGCAGCACAGCATTAACCCGGGCGACTTGGAGGCATGCTGAAGTAAATAGAGTTCTTCATCATGGTTCAGTCCACACCGTGCTGCTGGCGGGTCAGCCTGGCTAGCTAGAAACAGCTGTGAAAGCCTGCTTCCAAGATGCTCAGCTCCTTTCTGCTGCTGGCTCCTCTCTTGGGAGCTGCATTACCTGTGCTTGACTCCACAGGCAAGTCCTTCTCCTCGCCCTGGCAGTGCCACAGCCCAGGCCCTGAACACTCCTGGCACTCATTCAGCAGGATACGTATGGGTCAGACATTTTGTCTGGGCAAGCCAAAAGGAAATTTGACGCACCTGAACAAGTTAGCTATACAACAGCCCAAGTATTGTTTCACACAACTTGTCTTCTAGCCTGCAGCAGAAAAATGTTATCAAACACGAATGACCTTTTTCAAGGGTTCTCTTTCTGATTTTAAATGAGCCCGTGAGCAACCTGGCTTCATTTTCCATTTTCAAAGGGAAAAACAAATTCTGCTTAGATGAAGCTGTGGCTTGCAATACCTCAGGAGTACAGTTAAGTATCATCATCAGTCTCAGCCAGCTATTAGTGCATTATCTTGAGGATCTGCATCATTAGTTTAAATTAGGTTCACTTAATTAGCCAGCTGGCACTCTCCTTGACAAACTGATAAACAAACTGTGCTTTACAGTTCCGTAATGGTGAGACTAAAAAAGGAATCTCCACTTATTTTTACTGCTTTAATGATGAAAATAGAAAAGTAATCCTTCCAGTTGTTTACCTTGTGCAGAATGTCTCTTAATCAAATACATTGTCCTCCAATTTTGCACCTCTGAAGTCTTCAGTTCTTCTCATAACAAAGGAAGTGTAGAGCTCAACTAAAAGGTTTATGGTCTCAAGAGACAGTGCTCAAGGTTGTAGGGAAAACACTTTGGTTCTGATCACAAGTCCACCAAAAGTAGCAACTCTAATTGGAACAGTTAACATAAACATATGAAAACAATTTTTTCAGCTTCAACAGAATGTATCCGGTTTAGCAGAGATCGGGAGCTGTGGGTGTAGCTACATTGTGTTGGTTTTACGCAGGACTGTGTAGTAAGACTGTGCATTGATTTTAGTACATGGTTTGAGAATACTCTTCCCTTTTTAGCCATTTTCCAATAATTGGTGTAGTTTTAAATTGATATGTATAAAGTGAGAGTGATGGTAGGGAAAGAAGATAGGTACTTTTTTACTTCATTTAAAACATTTGTTTTCATTTTCTTAATAGCTTCAGTATAATGTAACTTTGATGCCAGATGTTAGAGAACATAATGAATAAAAATCACTTTTTCAGCAATTCAGTAACTTTGAATTAATTAGAGGGCTGTTTTAACAATTGACAACATAATTTTTAAATACAATCTGAAAATATCAAGAAATGCATGTCCAGTCATCATTTTAACTCAAGCATATACATTGTTTCTCTTTTGAAAATGTCACGGAAAGTAAGGATTTCTATTTTTATTATGCTATAGGCAGTAAGTACAGATCCTGTTCCAGTGAAACTACACTATGATAAATCACATGATCAAGTCTGGGTGCTGAGCTGGGGAAACATGGAAAAGAATTCACCAACTTTGCAGGTGAGCTGATCAGAATGATTATATGCAAAGAAATCTAGACAAGTTGAACCTTTGTGTAATTGCAATATTTTGTATATTTCCCATTAAGCATTATTATCCAGCAGGGACATTGAAATGATTTCAGGTAACCAGAAACCAATTCAGACAACTAACTTTGCTGAAAAAGTTAGAGGTTATTTTTGGCACCCTTACTCAGATGTGACAGTGCTGGATTGTTAAAAGGATAAGGAGTACAGCTGAAAGCAGCAGCATGTTTTGTAATGGCCAGTCTTTTGAGAGCAAACTGCTGCTCTTTTGATGTTTTTTTTTTCTCCCTAATTAGAGGATAAACTGGATCTTAGGTATATTCCTATTTAATTAAAATTATATTGATGGTCTGGAGCTCACAAGGTCCATTTTTACTTATTGATTTTTTTCAGATGTAAAATAATAAAAATCTTTAATTTTCCCATGTCTCTGAGCAGTGGCAAGCCTAGGGACAGTCACTAAAGAAATGTTTCAAGAAGCTGTACTTGCATTCCTACTTTTTCATTACTTTCTGTTCCTTATTTAAAGTAATCCCCTGAGAATATGGTGATCATCTTTATGCCAGAATTCCAAAATTACTTTGAATTTCAACTTATTTTTCTTTTCTTTAGAAATTAATGAAATCCTTTATTTAAAAAAATAAAGATAAAGAATAAAAAAATTTCAAACACAGGGCTCAAGCAGAAAAACAAGTAACGTTTGAAAGCACCTTTTTAGGACCTACAGACTTTTAGTAATTATGACTATGCAAAGTAATTTGTGGGAGTGTAGATGTCACTTCTCTGCAGTAAATGAATTATAATTTAGTCAGTCTTTTCATGTTTGAAAGCAAACAATCATCTTCACTTACAGTATAGGTAATCAGTTGTTTAATTTTTTTTTTATATGCTGTTAAGTGCATGTATGTGAGTAGCATGGGGGATATTATATGGAACTGTCTTTTATTCGCCCATAAGCATTTACCTCAGAGAAGGTCTAAGATTTGGGGATTCGAGAAAAACCGGTTCATAAAAATTTAAGGAATCTGTAAAGTCAAATTAAATTGCTCTTCTGAAATATGTATGTGCTATGTTTAATTACCTCATGAATACAAGAACTGGGAGTATATGTAGCCATAACTTCCTATGGATCAGTTGATAACATCTTATCTTTTCACTCTGTATGAAGTGCTTAAGGAATTTAATCTCACTCTAGGATCTAGTGTAAAAAAAAAAAGGTAAACAAAAAAATTACTTTGCACTAAGAACTGCTAGAGACTTTAGTAATGTAAATGAATAAATATGGACTCAGTGGTGAAAAAAAAGAGGATAAAAAAGTAAATAGGAAGATTAAACGGTCAGGTATGTAACAGTTCTCTGAAATCTGTAATGCTGATCAACTTTATTCACTCTAATTTGTGTTCTTTTTCTCGGTAACTGAAGGATAATGTAAGAGATGGAATACAGAGGCAATACTGTATTAATTTATTTGGATAGAGATTAAATTTTGAAAGAGTATTTCTGTGGGTTATAATAATATTACTTTATGTAGGTGATAACACAAGCCAGTGGGAGTGTTTCTCATCACACAATCCATACTCAGCCAGTGGGAAATCAGTTTGACAGAGTGGATGATTTTTTCATTCCAGCTACAACCCTCATCATTAACCATATAAGGTAAGTTTTAGTTGAATTATAATTAAATTTCAAATGAACTATCACGTTGTCTCCAAAGAAAATATAATTTAAAAACACTGAAAATCTGAGACCATGCCACCTACTTAAGTATTACTTTGCACACTTCTTCATAAACAAACAAAATGGATATTTTATTGAAAACAAGCTAGATATCAGAATAAACACATTTATTAGTTTTTCTTCCTTTTCTCACCAAATGTTCAGTATACATCTAAATTTGTAAATAATACTTACTAATTTCTTCAGCTGCAAAGAGCAGTCACCATATATAGTATTTGTCATGTTGTATTACATTTGTGTTATATTGGAATCATTCTCTTAATGGACCAGAAAAAAAGACTTTTGGAGTTTTAAAAGGAATTGTGATACAACGTAACTTAACTCTTTATGAACTGGCATGTCCTGCTCACTCGGTTCTTTCTACCTATTTTTTCATCAGGCCCTCTATTTTTAAAACAAACCATGACTGAGTACATAACATAAACTCTGTTTAGATGCATGAATAAAATTGGTCTTATTTCATGGCTGCTGAGTATATGTTGTTAAATTGGCTCATATTGTAATCTATGCCAGGAAGCACTGTAAGTTTTTGGGACCTTAGTTATTTCTCTCAGTAAATGTAGGATTGTCTTTGTGTTTGTCCAAAGAACAAATATGTTCTGGCTGTGATAGAAATACTTTAAGTATAGAAGAATGGAACAAAGTCACTAGCTGGATTTTAAGAGGCATATGGGACAGAGAAAGAGAGTGTGAGAAAAAGAGGGCAACACTTGATATGGACATAAAGCAGAAATCTTAAATGAAAATCTATTTTTATTCCTCAAAATACATTAGTAAGATTGTGAAATATCATTTTCTTTTCCTATTTTTTCTCTAATATTTCTACCTGTGGGGATTAAAGAATTCTGCAATCTAGGATTTGTACATCTGAATATTGTATTAATATGTATTAGCACTTTGTATGTTTAGGACTGGTAGTTTCTTTGCAAGGTGACGCAGACCTATTTCAGCTCATAACACCTCTGCAAATAATTGACTCAAAGGTTCATTCTGCTCTTCCAAGTTCAAGTTTCTACAGAAAAGCTTTCATTAGGATAATCTTAACTGTCCTACAGTTACAAGACACCATTATGCATTTTTAGCTAAAATCTCAAATCATGTATGTAAATATGCATCTCCATTAAAAGAGATATAATTTATGATTGCAGTCAGTGGTAGTCTTTTCAATGTGAAAACATGCAATTTAAGATGATTTTACAGTTGATTCCAGAATTTACTTTCTACTTGCCTGTGATGAATCTAGTCTCCTCTATCAAAAAACATTTGGCTTCTCCTAAAGAGGTTGTTGATAAAAGATCATTTTTAAAAATTTTCCACAAAACTCTTAACTAACAAGTAAATTAGCAATCAACCATATGCAATTTTAAAAGGAATGTATAGATTAGTATAGCTGAATGGTAAATTGACTCTTTAGTACCATTACTGCCACATTTCTTGAATTGAGTAGATAAATGCACATTGTTTCCCTGAAGTAATCTGCAGTCCTCACACTCAGCCTTAGAAAAGCATAAAATAATTCTGTTATATTTGGAATGTGTATGCCTTAAGAAAACAAGTTACTGCTTCATAAGCTACCAAGTACTAGAGGTACTTCCCCAAAAGAACTGACACTTAGATACATTAATTTTCACATAAACAGGAAAAGAAAAAGGTGGATAGGGATGAACATCATACAAGGAGGGGAACCAGAATTGGGAAAAGAAAAATAAGCCCAGTCCAAAACTAGTGAGGAACGTCTAACTCAAACAATTTTAAATTTATATTTTGCCTAAATAGGTCAAGTATGTGCTTTCTGCTTTGCACGGTGAGTCACAGCTACCTTCAGCTGATGAGTCATTTCACCTGTCCTATGTGCAATTTAGGAGAAAAGAGAATTAAAGAATAAAAGAAAACCCACGGAAATAAAAAAGGAGTTTAAAATTCAATGAAACAACGAAAGAATAAAGTTGGACAAGTGACTGCAGATATGTAATAAACATAAAAAACATACATCAATTTAGGCCTAGTTGGGAGTTTTAACCAACAAAATCAGTTCAACAGCAATTAACTGTTTTTACCTACTCATGAGCTTACTTGAAATGCAAATAATCTTATTTTAGTTTTCTAAAATTCTACCTAAAGACACTAATTCTGAGTGTCTTTTCTAGCAAAGAAAAAAGAACCCACTATTTAGACAAATACTGCATTTTTATTTTTTATGTATTCTTTCAAGAGCTATTTATGTGAAGTTAGTCATTACAGAATATGCCTTACATAAAATGTCTGGCCTTTAAGTACTTTGATTTATTATTTTTTTTAAATAAAAATGAATTATATGAGCAGTGTGTCAGGAAAGGTTTTAAATTAGCTGTATTTATCAAATTAATAGTGATGTAGGAAAAACTGTCTATTAAATCTAACTTGTCAGCAGTCAACAACAAAAATGCTCAATAACAGCATGTGTTTGTTAAAGATGTTAGGCAACAAACATAAAGCGTGAGCTTATTCTTTGGTGTATATACCAACCAGGGGAGCATTTTATGAGTTTGAATAGCGAAAAACAGCTACAAAGGAAATAACCCTACTGGCTGAGTTAGCGCGGATAGTTAACTGCTCAAGGGCACTATTTACTCTTTGTTCAAAGTCAGTTCCCTGTGACCATGCAACACCAGCCCCTTCTAGGAAAATGAAAGCCTTCTGTAGCAAGCTGCATTTGTCACCTGTAAACTAAAATTTTGAATGATGGAGCAAAAGACAGAGTGTGCATGGCTATACCTAATTAGCATCCAGAACCAAACTTTCTGTCTGAATAAAGGCATTTCTAAGCAAAAAAAAGGCATACCACTAAAAAGTATGAATTAAGTTTCATAATACAGTTAACACAAACCATCTACTGCATGTTTTGTCCAATCATTTTTTCTTTAATCACTGTAAAGAATAAGTGAAAGAAGTTAAAGATAGGTAGGCTTGTTGATATGTAGAAACAGAAATAAGGGTGAATAATTTGAAGTGGGTCATTAATTTTTTCTTTTTAATAATATCTAAAATGTTAATTGCTAATAATACATATATATGCATTTAAAACTTATAGCAAATGATTTAAACAGTGATGGAATTATACATTTGTTTTACCTATGTGGGTTATTTTTATATATAAAAATGGAAATGGGCTGCTCATTATTAGAAAACCAAACTCCACACTTTTTAATGTTCTCTTGGGCAACAGATAATTTAGGACACGCTTCTCCCAGGTCGGACATTTGCAGAGGTACTAAAAATTTTGCTCTGAAGTAAACAATAATTAATCTCAAGGAAAAAAAATATGTTTTCCCACAATTTTCCTAACACAGACTGAAGCAATGTTTGGTTATACTTATAGTACAGCAGGAGTCAGGGCAAATAATTTTTTTATTTGATAAAGCAAGCATAACATTCATGCTCTGAACAGCTCTGATGAGCCATCAAAATAGCAGCTAAGGAAACTAAGTAGGCATGAGCCAAAAGAAGTAGAGGAAGAATAGACCAATTCTGTTATTATTTTTAAATCTTTTTTTTATAATTGGTGAATAGTTGATATGTATACAGAAGAGGACAAGAAAAGAAGCTTTATAGTTTTGGGGTGAGAAATGTGATAGGTTCAGTACCATCAGTTAGGGTGGTTTTTTGGGGGGAGGTGTCTCCCTCTCTTTTATGTTCCAGTCAAATTATCTCCTTCCACTGCTGAGATGGAGAAACAGTTTTGTGCAAACATCATTAGAAATCAAGCAATGTTTTGGCTGTAATCCTTTTGTAACTTCTAACCATTTATAAATATATATATTTAAAGACAATATATATTAATTTTAGTAAAAATCTACTAATTACCACCCTAATGATGTGTAGAGTGCCCCACTGATGTTTCCAGACAGCAAATCCCTGTTTGTACAGAGAGCCTCAGCTGCAGATAGATCAGGCTGGCACACCATGATAAGGCTCTAAAAATGTAGGTGACTTTCTGTGTGTTTTTTTGACAAGAGTAGTTCACCTACTGACTCTAGGGGAGGGATTGCCTCATGCCTTTGCATCCTGTCATGATGGAAACAAAGTTTCTTCCTTTTCTCACAAAACTTTTACAATGCAAGCTTAGAGGCAGTCCATTTCCTGTGGCTTTTCATGAGTTTTCATGAGTTGTGCCAGCTAGTTGTACTGCAATGCACAAAACTTCCTAGTCAATGAAAAAGAGGCTATGGCACAAAATGATAATAATTATTAATAGAAAGAACCCTTAAAGAAGTTAGCCCAGGGTTGCTGTTGAAATCTGAAGATTTCAAAGGGAAGAAGTTATAAGTTCATCTTCCATATCTCGAAAAAAGCTTGTCCTGCTGTCATCACTGGCTTTATTTTACGTCTGGCGTGTGCTCACTGCCAATATGTGTTGAATTTTACCAAGAGAATGAATGAATATAAAGCATTGTTTTTCATGGGTACCGTCACGCACATGTTTTCAATGCACACAGCTTGAAAAAAAAATTCCCCTTCCCTCAGTTGTGTTGAAAAGTTATCAGACACTGGGGCCACAAAAGTAGACAGGATGAGATATATTAATCTGTAATAAATGGTGCAAATCCCAAGGGCATTTTTTCAGTTATTACTTGGACAAATGTATACAAAGCTTATTCCTTTTGTAGATGCACCTTTTAAGAATTGAGTATATACGTTTTCAATATTTGGCCTTATACATTTATGAGAAGAAAACTGTATTCAGTGAACTATTTTTTGTGCCAAAGCAGTTCGGAGCAAACAATGATCTTGTCCTTAATTGTCTGCTAATACCATTCCTTGTCATAAAATAGACGTTTGCAATTAGTATGTGTGATGGCTGCAAAAAAATTACTTGTACAATTCTTATGAAAATATATTCTTGGAAGCCTAAGGAGCAAAAGGGCTGATTATTTCAGCTCCACTGTTCGTAAATCGAAGTGAACAAAAGATAATTGGAATAAATTAAGGTCTATCATTACACTGCTGTAAAACGTTTCAAAAGCAATATTAAATGAACTCACTGTAGTGGAATAACTCTAACTTTTTAGATGTTTTAATCTTTTAGCAAGTATTTTAAATGTCATATAGTTACCTGACCTAACAAGTGGGAGAGTGAGCAATCAACTCACTGGTGAGATGGCTCAGGATCTGAATAGAGTTAAAATAATCTCAGTTTGAGTTTTTTCTCTTTTATTTCTCTGTTGTGTATGGTAATAGGGGAAGCAGTCTTTCTAAAATTATCCTTATTCATTTGCACAAAACAGTCCAAACCCGAAGCTTTTCTTTAAGAGGTAATTGGAATCTGCTGCCAATGCATTCCTGTGAACTTTCTTAAATGAAACCCATGTGGGGTGGTGATTCAGTAAATTCACACTTCATTCCAGAGTTTAAGCCCCTATGGAGGTGTGAAGTAGCTGAAGGACTGTGAGAGCATTTTCAGTATTTCTATGCAAATAAGTACACAGAAAATATTATTTTGCTTCAAAGTCCTACACAATCAGAAAGAACTTTATGTTCAGTGATTTGCAAGTCACACAATGGAAGTGGTAAATGCTGAGTCAACTGTAGACAAAGCATCAACAAAAGAGGTTAAATTTATCTGGATAAGAGGCAATTTATATTTTACAAATTCAATTAATAAGGCACATTAGGGGAGTGGAAAGTTAGAAACAGTTCTTAGTCATCAAGCTACAAGCATATACTGTGATACAGGGGAAATAACCTGAAAGCTTGAGGAACCGGAGACAGAAGCTCAGTAGTACCAGGGCAAACAGAGAATATCTAGAAAGTAACTGCATTTTCTCATAATGATTGTGGAATCTATCAATCATGCATGGTAGCACAGTACACAAAGGAGGTCCGTCTGGAATAGGGGTTCGCTCTGCAGTCTCCCACTCTGTACACTGCATCTTTGCGAGAGTAGTGCTAAATGGAAACCTTGTAGTCATTCTTTCCCTGGTCCATGTATTTGCCTTCCAAAAAGTGGACCCTTCTCATCCATAAATGCGTTGCTTTTGAAAACGAAGGTCATAGGAACTTCTGGGAAAGATGGAGGGGAGACAGTAAAAAGTCTTTTCCTACATCTTTTTTTGCTTTAAATAGTGGATTTTACAGCATCTTTCCTCCAGTGGGAATATGAAGAATGAAAGACTGAGTGATTCAGTTCAGACAGTTTAAAAGCTCTGAAATTTACTTTGTTCAACTACCACCATTGGCAACAGCAACTACTGTTGAAAGAAGTGCCTCTTTAGAAAATATGCAGGTACTCTTTAGTGTATCAAACCTATATTTTCCACTTCATTCACCTTCTTGTTCACGTAGCCCTGCCCAAAAAGCTAGGAGTCCATAAATGTAGCTACTACATTTCTTCAAACTAGGAAACTCCCAATCCTTTACATACATATATGTCATGTGCCCATACTTGTGCTTCATCTGTATCCTCCTTCAGCTCCATTCTTATATTCTAACTCAAAAGGACCTGTGTTTGTAGGCTTTAAAATGTGCTAGGTGGTAAGGATTGCCAACGATATCTGTGGAAAAGCCCCTACAGAAGTTATGAAGTAACTGCCAGCACTCCACAAATACAGTTAAGATTTTCTGTCACTGAAATCTGGCAAAGACCTGATGTTCTGAGGTGTTTAGGTCATCTTTTAGTTCAGGTCTCCATTAATTTGGAATTAATGGAGAAAATATTTTAAAGTTAATTTTCAGTTCCCTGGTATGAAATTCAATTAATAATTAATTCCACATTTAAATGTAGCTAAAATATATTTTTTTTTATAATGCACTGAAATCTGTGATTGTTTCTAACCTTGCAATATATATTTACATATGTGCGCACATACGCACATATATAAGAAATCAGTCTTGAAAACTGTCTTGTTTCTAGAATCAATTATCTTGCATGCCTTTTCCCACATCAGCTGACAATACAATCCAAATGCTGTTGGACCAGTTTATTCAACTCATGTTCCCAGTCTTTTTCTCTTAGGTAACTTTAGTGAAACTTCACAAAGCTCTCAAACTAAAAATGCCAAAAAAGATTATATCAAGAACATTTTTACTTTGGTGTGGCTACTTAGAAATGAAAATTCCCTTCAAATGTTACCTGAAGCATAAGATTGCTGCCAGCCTTTCTAGAAGTATGAAACTATAGCATCAGTAAAGGAAAATTCCTCGTGTTCTACTTGTCTTTCCCCATTAGTTCAGGAAATGGCCAGAATCTTGCTTAAGTTAGTCAGCTTTATTAAAGCAAAGGGGAGTTTTGCTAAATTGTATATATTTTTCACACTGTAAATTTTTTCCATTTTGCATGTGCAGAAGCCATTACAGGAATATTTACTTTTGGCGTAATATGATCTGTCAGTCTGAAGTCGCCAAAACAACCATTATTATAAATAAGCAACTGTTGTACCTGTTTCCAAGTACCTATCTGCTTTTAAAAATTCAGCATGTATCAATATGTGAAAATACACGACACAATGAAATGTACAAAAATGTAATCAACTATAAGAAGAAACTAATTCCTGCAATTATGGCACATAATTTGTTGTATCCAGTGATTAGAAGTTATCTTAGTTCTGCTTAATTACTCATTGGTTTTTCAAATAAATGAAATTATAAAGATTCATTTATTAACTTTAAGGCCGTCTTAAAATTATGTAATTAACCATTTTTCTATATGTTTGCTAACAAACAAACAGAGCACAATTGTTTAAAAAAATTGTGCTGGGTCTGGCTTGGATAGAGTTAATTTTCATGATAGCTGCCAGAAAGGTGGTGTGTTTTACATCTGTGACTTTGGAATAGTGAAAATTTGTTTGGAAATTTTCATTTCTATCCTTAAACATTTAGAATAATTTACTTGTATTCATTATATTTAAGCCTTCTTGTTTGTTGTTATTAATTTTTAGTAAAGCTGAGATGCTTGTGTGATCATATGAATCAAAGACTTTAAGGAAACTTCCAAATCTACACAGATAGACTGTTTTGTCTGTATTTCTTCTATGAGTTCCCAACTGTCAGCACGCAACATCTTCTTGTGGATAAAATATACAAACTTCCGTCTTAACAGGTTGCTTAACAGAGCCACCACCACCAACTGCCACCTCCCATATTATCTACAAATCAGAACACAGCAACTTACCATGACGTGCCTGATTTCTTTTCCCATGATAATCTTACATTTTCAATACAAATGTCATTTCGGGTGCTTTTATGTGCCAAAAATAATATTTTATCATATTTTTACATACCAAAAAATATTTTTGGGTTGGGTCTCATATTTTCTTAATTTGGGTCACTAGTTAAAACATAAAAAAAGGAGAGAAAGGAATTGTGGTAAAGTTCAGTATTTGTTCTTTTGAATATTCATATATCCCCAGCTATAACAGTATGTGAACTTCATTTTTAAAATGAAGAGAAAGATCTTTTGAGACTGTTTTGACATATGTAATTTATCACCTTTGTAGTCCTTATCTCTGCCTCATTATTCATTTTCTACTAGTGCTGACTATTTCTTTTGGCATAGATAAATTTGGCTGTGCATTCCACATGACATCTGCCTACTTTGATGTTACCATATTTTCTGGAGTGCAGCATCTTCTTAATCCTATCCTACCTTGTACTGACATTTAGGACCATCTTCAGGAATGTCTTTTGTTCACTGTGTCTGTGTAGCTCACCCTTTCTTTGACTTTTATTGCTTTAAAAATGAAGTGAATTTTTTTTTTATTAAATTGCTAGCTCTCCTTCCCTACAAGGTACAAGAAAGAAAAACACATTTGCTGCCAAGACTACAAATACACTTTTGCTGAAAATACGCTCCTTTTTGATATAACACAAATTGTTTCATGTGATCATGGATTATAAAAACCTAGAAATTAAGGTGATTTTCTTTATCCTAAAATTTCTTGGATTATTTTCTTGTGAACATTGTAATTATTGGACAACACTTTGCAGTAATTAAAAAGTATATTGTACATACACATTTCAAGTGTTCCACAGGAGAGCCCTCAGACAATTCACAGACTCCTGCATCAGTAGTACCCTTAAAATTCAGGATTTATCCCTACCCTGTGCAAATGTACACTAAGCGTGTACATTATCAGAAGTCCTGGATTATGTGTGACATATTAAAGCAAATCAGGTCTTCCAGCTAGATCTGAAAAAATGACTGACGAAGCCAACATGCTATCTTTTCAGCTATAGGGAAATTTTTCCGGTTGTTCTTTACACATGGATCATTAGAAAATATTCTTCAACATGGACTTGGGATGATAGTCCATTTCCTTCCTCTGGGTCTCTACTGAGGTGACTTAAATGCTCTGCAAGTAAAATCTTAAACTGAAATAGTAATAAAATAAATTTAAAAAGAAGGAAAAAATAGAAGTCACAAATAAGAATATAATTTTAAAAGGATTTCAGGCAGTATAGTATTTTTGTTATTGATATGGGACTTTAGTTAATAAATTTTGAGCTTTCTCTTCTAAACACTTGTATGATTTATCCAGCAGAGTTACAGAAGACAATTTGCATAAAGTCTGTCCCACAGGTAAACGTTTGAAAGATTGTATCACTTGGGCTTTTTCTGCCCAACTGAAAACTATCACAGTAAGAATGAGGATTTTGTTAATGGTACTTACAATGTCATTCACTTTGGCCCATCAACATTAAATTTGTAGCTCTCAGTTTTGAGAGTCTAGAGCTAATCTTATTAAATATGATATAGGATAAACTCAGAAACTATCCTTCCATTATTGTCCATTACTGAAAGCTTACTAATACTCAAAGATCATTTATTTTATAACATTCATTCCTGTCTCTGTTGCTTATTGTCTAGGAATGGAAATTTTTCTATTCAAATTCAAGCTCTGAGCACAAAGCTTAATTTGAAGAGATCCCTTTATTCTAAGAACATAGCACTTGTCAGGATTCCTTCAAGCCCTTGTAGAAATATTTCTTCCCTCCATGGTCTGTCTTGAAGTTCTTGATATCCTTATTTTTCTAAATAATGGTCAGTATGTTCTGAGAGAGAGAAAGAAAGAATAATTTTAGTATGTTTGGCTATCATTGACTGTGGGGTCTTAGCCATCCAACTTAATCCTCTATGAACTGAATTCCCTTACTGAGAATGGAAATAGAGAGAACATGTTCACTTCTATGAGGTATGTACGAAGCAATAGCAAAAGAGAATAAAGATCTTCAGTGCTTCTAGAACAAATCTGCGAATATCAGTCTCTGAAATCTTGGAATATGTTCTATAAAGATCCCTTTCAATCAGGTCTCTCAGGTGATGTTCAGCAGTTGTTATCACCCCTGTGAAGCACAGCCTTTGCTGTATCCATCCCTGTTCTATTTAAATACATTTTAGGATCTAATCAGGAATTTTATCATTACTATGAGAATCTGCTCCCATAGATCTAGAAGTGTTGGTTTCATAGATGTTACAGTTGAATATTAAGTTCCTTTCTGAATTACTCTATGAAGGCTCATATTTCTTTGTAACAATTTTATCACGTGAACTTGTGACGCGTATATGACTTCTGATCGATTAGACCTCTACTGGCATCCATTTATCATCCTAAAAAGGTATTGCTAGATCTGCATCCACAATTAAGCATAAAATTAGTGCTGATTTTCATTGAAAGCAAGTTATATCTATATCTTAATTTTCCTCTTTCCTTCCACATAATTTATAAATTTCAGAGAATTCCTGTTATTGTATAGACAAATTTTTCTTCTAAATCATAGAATCATAGAATGGTTAGAGTTGGAAGGGACCTTAAAGATCATCGAGTTCCAAACCCCCTGCCTTGGGCAGGGACACCTCCCAATAGACCAGGTTGCTCAAAGCCCCATCCAGCCTGCCCCATCCACTTCCAGAGATGGGGCATCCACAACTTCTCTGGGTGGTAGAATGTTATTGAAACGAAAAGGTACAGATGAGATATTTAATGTGCAAGTCTGTAAGAACTCAGAAACTTGAAGTTTTCAAAACCCAGAACTTCTTCCCAAGCAAGAGTATAACTAAATAGTCAACACTTTTAGAAAATGAGAGCTGTCATCAAATTCCATTCTTCATCAGAACTGACCTTTTCATTCATCTGACAGAACTGATAATGGGGGTCTTAATTACTCGTTTTCCATAAGAGTGACCCCACAACTTTCCGTTCTGTGTTTTTTAATATTTTTTTTTACCAATTTTTCCTCATTTCCTATGTCTTATCACTACTATGTTAATATTTCCCAGGTACACTATCAGTCATGCATTACTGCTGCAAATGTTATTTCTATCTTTTTTTATGAGGAGTTTTTAAATATTTCATTTACAGTAATTGCAACAAGTAAATAAATAAAGTTGGTGAAGACAAAAACCTTTTACAGATGTGTGTGTGAATATTTATGTTCACACACACAAACACTTACAAAAATGGAGAATTATAAAGATGTTATCCAAGATGTAAATATGTCTTTAGACAGGAAGATGCTTTGTGCTTAATGCACATTCATTATTCAAAGATGCTTTGTGCTTAATATACAAATACTAAAGAAGGAGAAAAAAAAAAGCCTTTTCTGATTCAAAAGAAGAATATGAAGCAAGTGTTCTTAATGTTGTAAAGCCCATCAGGAACAAAATTAGGACAACAAACTGCAAATGTCAAAGACTGTTACAGTACCCAAAAGAAAGCCACCATTTGTGCTGATGAGCAGTAGCTGCTGGGCAAAATCCACTTAGCCTTTTGCTATCATCAAACAACCATTTCTGAACTGCAGAAATTAAAGAAAGGTCTTTTCTCAGCAACCTGCCAGAAATGAACTGTTCTAGGCAACAATAATTTTCTGAATCCTGAGGGGAAGACTGGTATGCCCTTGCAATGCTGACAGTTTTTGAAATCAGAAACACTTCCAAAATGAAAAATGTTTTTATCTAGGGGTAAATATTTTATTTGTGCAATATACTAGAAAATGATAATAACAAAGAAATTGTGAATTTTATAATTACTTAAGTAATGAAAATTAATTTTGTGATTATTTAAATGGTAGGAATGCAAGTAAAATAAAATGGTGTAAACAGTCTTCCTTAGAATCATTTGCGTACGGATATAAAGTGAAGAGTAATTTTAATAACGGAAATAATGGTTGCAGTGTTGTATGTTAAGTTTCTACAGAATCCTTAGAGGGAAAAGTGCATGGTTTTTTTGTTGTGCTGGTGATGAACTCTCGAAGGAGCAGTGAAGGCAACCTAGCCACACAGCTAAAAAACCAGATCTTAGACCAATTTTCCTTTTTCCTTTTCTTAATTGTTAATATTTTCTTCTTCAGAGCTGCTGTGGATAAATTCATTTCACCAGAAAAAATGTTTTGTATATTGCAACATATTCCTATTTTAGAATTTTGTTTAAATGGTAATACTTTCTCATGTTGCCAGATTAGAAGCTTTTTATAGGATCAGAGTCTACCCTGACCCTCTAACAGACTGTTCATGGGCAGTTAACGGAATTTAGTTTGAGTCCCAGATAATTTTTGGTCAGCAGAGTTGATCAAACTTCACAGTAAATAGAGCTTTATCTTCCAGGGTTGATTTTTTTTGCATAAATTTTGAAAAAATAGTCCCAAATATATAGAATGTTGAGTGGCTTTGAATACAAATGCTTTTCACTCAGGATAAAGTAGATAATGTTTATTACTATTTTCTTGAATTAAGTTATACAGGTTAAAAAATTTCTCTTTTGTACAACAATACTGCTGTTTGCTTCTTGTGCAGATAATTTTGATTGTAGCACATCTAATTCTCTTCTCTTTTACTTGCTTTCTGTGTTGAGAACATAATTTTCTTTAAGTGTTTGATCTCAGATCTCTTTAAAAAATGTCTATTGACTTCATGAGGATAACCTGTGGATGTAGGGCCAGAAAGAAAAAGGAAAGCAGACATCAGGTTTTACATCATCATCATCTTCTATTCTGTCATTCTTTCTGAACTCAACAATAAATACAGGTTTATGTTAATATATTAATTTAAAAAAACCCCAAAACTATAATGAAATTTATCCTCATTTATTGGAAAATAAATTCATACTTTTAAAATATAGCATGATTACTAGCCATATTCCATTATATTTAGTATTTCTTGAAAAATATTTGTTATAATTTGCAAATACAATGTCTGAATGAGTGATATCAAGAGTCATATGATATTATTTCATTTTAATATTTTGCAGTAGACTATGGTGTTAGTTCTAGCAGATTATTGCAAATACTTTAATAGTGACATGAAAATGTAGTTCACTAAGGTACAGTGATAAACAAAGTTGCTTTCAGAAAATTCACTTATAAGATTTGCATGCAATTCTTAGAGCTCTGCAAAACACTAAGAAGATAAAAATGAAAGGCAGACACTGCAGAGGTTTTATCTGTCTTTTTGATGGCGCACTGACCTTGAGAAAATATTGAAGTTGATCGTTATGGTTGGAAAAATAAACTTTTTGTGGATAGCAAAGTGAATTAATAGGTTTCTGTTAAAGCTACTCTTTGACAGCTGTGAAAACAATCTTCAGAGATCCCTGAAAACTCTGGGAGGGACATCCTCTCTCCTTTTAGCTCTGGATTGCATGGAGACTTACACAACATTCTTCTCTCTATCCAGGCACTTGTAGCAGTGCTACCTGCTCCTTTAAGCAGTCATTTTAATTTCTGACCACAAGGGCCAGCTTTAATAGCCTCTACAGCTGTGCGATACCTGAATTTATTATAATGGCTTGCAGAAACAGACAACCCCATTTCAAGCATAATTGTAGCTCTTACATCTTGATATAGTATTAGTCACTTAAACTTCAGTTTTCCAAATGTGTGCAAATTTGTGAGGCTGTTTTTTAATATTATGCTTTCTTGCTGCTAGGATGCTTATGGTGACTGTGAGGTTCAGATTGTAGGCACCTAGATTTAGGTATGAAAATACAATGTATCTGTGTGTGTAAGCTGTCTATCTTCTGCTACAGTTGATGGAGATCCAGTCTATACAGGGAGTGGAGTCCAGAAGGCAATTTTTCTCACTCCCTACAGGGCTCTGGCACTGGCCATCTTAAATTCTGTAGATTCTGTTGGGTGTATGGGTAAGATCTCTGCTGGTGAAAATAGCAACTTAGATGTTTAACTCATACGCAGACATGCATAGTTATGCATAGAAATGTAGATGTCTGCAGGAAAGGAATACTACCCATAGAGAGTGATTTTTGTAGTGAGGAGTTGTGGTGAGGCTAAACATTCATAATGGCAATTCTTCAACCTCCTTATTGTCCACCGATATGATCACAGAGTAGGGAATCAACTGTGTTTGATTAGGACTGCAGAAATATGGGGTGTTTTGTTTATTTCAAAGCAGTGGGGATGTAATTATAAACAGACTGATATTTTTATGTACTCTGGACAAGAAAGGGTTAAGTTAGGTTTTGGGGGTTTTTTATGGTGATTTTTTATTTCCTGCTTCATATATCATTTTTAATAAACTGATTAAAATACCAGGTTATTAAAATTACAATACTTGAAATTGCATTGGCCATTGTGGCTCATTGTATACTCAATATACATGTGTGCTTCATCTAAGGTACACCTTTTTTAAAGGTGTACTACTTGAATTCCTTATCAGAACCACCCAAAATTGAGCTGTGTGGCTTCAGATCTAGCACTGCTATTCTAAACGATGTATGATACTGAAATATGAATATTCAACTATCCAATTCATTGCCTGTGTCATGAAAATGTTTATGTTTAACCCTAACTGGAGAGAGCATGCTTATCCCTTGAGAGGACAAGGAAAGGTCATCGCTTCCAAGGTTCATTTGACCTGAAGAAGCATCAGTGGGTTCCTTATAGGCAAATTTGGAAGATACAGGGTTGTGCAGAAAGGAGCAGTGAAAACATTTAGACTGTTAGGACTGAAGCCCAGAATATGTGAGGCAAAAATGATTTTTACTTATCCACTTCTGGTATTAGAAGAAAAAACAGTCAAAGGATGGATGCCCTAGTGCATGTTTTTCTCCCTATATTTCAACTGCAAAGTGAGATAATATACCTGCTATATATGCATACATATGTATGTGTATTTATGTTATGTAACACATGCACTTTTTATATCAAATAATACACACCTCCATTAAAACTCTGCAGATTAGGAGTAAGTAAACTGCAAGTATGTGAGAGACTGCATGAAATACATGCAGTCTCAGCACTGCATTGGTGGAGGTTTTTCCCCCTCTTATCCTTCCCTCTGTCCTGTAGGATTTAGACGACAGAAGAAGGGTCTGAAGACAGGGGAATTCTTAGATGCTTAAGGATTTTTTACTACACACCTATACACAGTGGTAACAAAATGGTAGTAGAATCCTTGTCAGTTTGAATCAGCGTTACATTAACAAAATAAAACAACTCAGAAGGTGAGTGTTTGCCCTATTGCTATATCAGCTGCCTTCAGAGAACAGGCTCTGGACAATATACAACCTCCTAGTATAGTGGGTATGTATTTTGGTTTGAGAACAATGTCAACCCTTTCCAGGTATGGAAAGGGATATTAGAGTCTGGCACTGCTGCAGTTCAGGCAATAATTACCAACCTTCTCGCATTGGAAAGAAGTTTCTCATTAAGCCTTTCCCAATACTAGAAAATAGGAAAAATTTTCCTTAGGTACTATGGGGAAGAGATGGGGAGTCATGCACATGAGTGTGACATCTTGTCCTTCCATAGAACCGGGTGACTCACTAAAGATTTCAGTCAAGTTTCTGTTTTTCAGTTCATTTACCACTACCAATGCATAATACGTTCTACCAATAATATTTCTATGATATGTTTTGTAATTAATTTATTGAAATCTAACTTCTTATTAGGGAACAAACCCACAGAAAACAGAGCAGGAAGCTGCACACATTTTAAATTCTTTAATCACATTCAAACCATTTTTGGCATAGATAGAAAGAACAGCCATGTAACAAAGATTTAAGAATAGTGAGATATTTAAGAGGAAAAGGAGTTCTTGTTCATTCCTCAAAAGCAAAATATTCCCTTTGTGCTATGCAATAGTCAAAGCTTCTTAGGCTGAATGGACTTGATAAAGAACTTAACAGGAATTTTATATAAAACTAACATTACTTTTTCAGAAACACAATGACTATTTTTCTGCACTAACAGGAGGATTGGATCTGGTTTGAAAGTAGCTTAACCACCACCTTAAAGGGCAACGATACAATAAGTATTTTGGACAGTGAAAGGGAGCTAACTATATAAATCCTGTTGTGGTAGCATACTCTACAGTGCACATTTTTTCATAAGTGAAAGTCATCTGTTGTGTGCCATGTGAGGATTTATAATAAAAGATAATTTGTTTTTATACTAAACCTGTCACAAACAATGGAATTTATGCTGATGTAAATTTCATGAAAAACAATGTGAAAAATAGATATGATAAGACAGAGGAGAGTAAGACTTGTAAAAACTGGTAATGTGGATTTATAAAAATAATACCCAGTAAGATTTCCAAAATTAATACCTTTTAAAATATGAGTTTAGCATTCATGCTTCATGACATAAGTTACTTCTCAATGATTGACAAGTTCCTGTGAGGAAGTTATTCAAAAACCACTTGTTGAAAGATTTATCATACTCTGAGACATTTGATACTCTGACAAAAGAGAGAGGAGTAGAGCATTAATCTGGCTTGCTATATAGATTCCTTTGTTTGTCAGCTTGGCAATGAGAGTTTTCAGGTTAATAGTTTTACAGTAGTTAGGGAAATACGATAGCGATCATTATGATAACCATTCTGGGGGGAAAAATGATACAATTCATTGGTTTACTGTTCACTGTTTTTGTGTTACACGCAGGCTTGCAGTTCCGTAAAACTAGGACCCAAATGTCATATTTTAAATTCATTTAAAATGCTTTAAAAATACTTTAAAAAATTTGTATTTGTATATTGTGAAACTATATTGTGAGAATATAGAAGAAGTAATAATTTATAACATGTTTTTAACTTAGTAATAGTTATCCTACTTCTAAATATATGTGGGGTATTTTCATTAAAATTAGGAAAATAAGGCACTCATCCATGAACTTCATTTTTTTTAAAAAATGCATTTTGCAATTAACAACTTTTAGGATATTCTTCCTGTCTCTTTCCAGTTAGTTTGGACAAGTCATTCTTATCTACCTCAGATTCCATTTGTCTGGGTACTGTGAAGCTCATTAGCTTTTATGGGATGTTAATGACTCCCTGTGTTGGGTTGACCCCAGCTGGCAGCTGAGCACCCACCTAGCAGGAGCAAGAGGTACTTTAGAAGGAGTTGTATTGTTGAAAATGATGTTACATGGCATGGAATATACCTTTGGTTAGTTAGGGTCAGATGTCCTGGCTGTGTCACCTCCCAACCTGTTGCCCACCCTCAGCCTACTCACAGGGAGGGCAGAGTGAGAAACAAAGAAGGCCCTGATGCTGTGCAAGTACTGCCCGGCAATAACTAAAACAATGCTGGGTTATCAACATTTTTGTCCACAAATTTAAAATACAGTACTATATAGCCTGGTATGAAAAAAATTTCCATCCCAGCCAAACCCAGTATACTACGCGTACAGCAAGTGCTATAGAGTTGCTAAGTATTATTATTCGTATTTCTCTTAACTATTTGTCACGTACTGTTGAAAATCTTGAAAATTTGGGATTAAAATCTTTATTATTTATTCATATGGAGTGAGTGAAGAAAGAAACCATCCCAGATTTCACAGTTCTAGCATGTACTCCAGTTGGAGTGATATGCCCACAGGCTGCAGATTCCCACTTGCATTAACTGTAAAATAAATTACTGGAAATGTGAAGATTTGCTCTCATGTCTTGCAGGCTTGAGCTGCACAGGATCCCAGTATGCACTTTGACAAACGCCTTTATATACTGATATTGTGCATGGTTTCACTACATAGAAGAGACATGAGGGTTGAGATTTTCATAAATATTAATCAGGGATTTATCAACAGTGGGAGGCTTATGCATATCAATCTATATGAGAGGAAACTTTGCATTAAATATACCACCATCTATCTATAAATCATTTGGGAAAAGTGAAGGTACTCTCAAGTATCAAGCCCAGGCTAACAGTACGTAGGTGACAGATGCAACTTCATCACGTGATTATGAATGGCTGTGGTTTTTAATCCTTTTAGAAAACTAAATGCTTTTGAAAAGTTCTAAGATTATGGTAGCTTCGGGAGTTGAGTTTGGCTATCCACAGATTAGAATGAAACATAGAGTAGTAGTGTGGACTTCTTTACTCAGATTTAATATCTTTGCTTTACTTTGAATGGAAAAAAAAAATTAGGATGGTGAAAACTCAGCCCATGCACTTACTGATATGGTTTACTGGGACCTCCAGCAAAACTCTCTTACTAATATCAATTTTGTGAAATCTCCCTATTACACTGGGCCTATAGACACCACTGGAGGACAACATTTTGTTACAGCTCTGGTAAATCACCCTCTTTTATTACAAACAGCTTTTTTTGGGTCACCCAATCTACTAATGTGTATAATCCAGAACTGCCTTTAATCTTAGTGACTTGTAATACTATTTTCTGACAAGTTTGGTAAGTACTATTTTTTTACAATTGCTCTTGCCTCCTCATCAGAAAGATGAAGGACAACCTGGCAATGAAAGCTGAGTTAATAATCTGATACTGGCATGCTGAGAAGGTTCTTAATACTGGACAGAAGGGAACTACAGACAGATTGACCTGGTGGTTAGAAGGCAGTAATTAGGTGATTGGACAGTGGGCTAAAATTTATTTGTGGCTGATTATTGCTGTGTGCAAGCAGGTATCTGTTCTGAAGCAAGTCTCTGTGATCTATCACTGTTCCTCCAATATATCCACCATGATCTTCTACATTGAGATCAATAAACGTCGAAGAAATGACCATCCTAGCCTTAGAACATATTTCTTCCCAAGTGAAATTATAGCTGTTGTAGTTGTATAGTTGTAACATCATACAAGCAATTCACAAACTTCCAGAATTTGGAGACCAATGATCAACGTGTTGTCAAGGGGGACGTTTATTTTGGAGATATGTGTGTGTTTGAAAGATCAGTAATTGTAAAAGTTATTAGTAACTCACATGTGAAATTCACAATTAATTAAGACCAGACACAGTGTACATTAATTTTAAAAAACATCTTTTTTCTATACAGTGTATGTAAAAGTGGCATCTAAACCTCAGGCCGGTGAAAAGACAAATTCCTCTGCAAACTACTTTTTCTGTGTGTGTGTGTATGAGCTAAGGTATTGCATCAAATCACAATTAATTTCATGAGATTGGAAACACTTGGCTGCTTCCTAAAATCTCAGCATCGCATAACTGAGTAGAATAACATTAAAATCTGCTGTACTTGTGCAATTTTGATTGTATGAACAAAGCCAAAAATGGTGTTTCATATATTCACAGGCTAGAAGAGACCATGAGAACACCTCTGACTTTCTGTATAGGCCATAGATTTTAAGCATTTCAAGTAGTCATCCAGAGATCAGATAATGAATCTGATACTTCTAAATTTACATCTGCTTGGATTTCCCCAAATCTTCCAAAAGAGCATAGACTTTTCTTGGAGATTCCCACCAAAGAAAATTCATCATCCCTGTGGTAATTTGTTGCAATTATTTATCATCCCCGTTCTTAGAAAAAATTGCCTATTTCTAGTTTAGATTTGTCTTGTTCAGTCTGCAATCATTACTATAATACCTCTGTGAAATTAAAGACAACATTACTAAACAGTATGTCCTCTCTGTTCAGATATATAAATGTTGTAAATAAGTCATGTCTGAATTATATTTTTCATAAGCTAAATATATTGGACTCTCTCAGACTGTTGCTTAAAATCATTGTCTCCATCCCTCAAATAATTTTCAGATTTTTCCTTGCCCTTAATTTTTTAATATTCCTTTTTAGAAGAGCAGAAATAAAACAACATAAAGCATTCTTAATTTGGTCTCCCCAATATAGAACATGGATATGGGACTGCTGCATTATTCTTACTCACTTCTCTCTGTACAGTCCTCTTCAAGTTCTCTTCAAGGAGTGTACAAGGACTTTTGGGTTTTTGGGGTTTAGTTTTTGTTTTTGTTTTTGTTTTTTTTTTGGCTCAGATCTCATTTTGACCTCCATATCTGCTATGATCCTTAAATCCCTTCATAGTTGTTACTTTTCAGGATATTGTTCTATACACATCCTGCATTCCTCATTCACATGTAAAGTTGCTTAACTTTACACTTGGCTATGTTTAAACATATTTTACTTAAATGAGGAACTGACTAATATACTGACTTTCCTGTCATTATTTACAACCTTAGTGTCCTCAACACATACTTACATTCAAATCTCCTGTGAAAATTTTGGGAAGTATCAGATATGGTACCAAGCAGAAGCAAAGCTTCCCTGCAAAATGATGATTCTGCATTGACAACTACTTTTTATTGCAGAGAAATTATTTTTCCTTCAGGTATCAGGTTTTATTCCAAGAAAGGTGTGGTCTCCTGATGTTCAGTTACCTTCAGCAAGGTTTTCTAATAAAAAAATTAAATTTGGTTTGTCTGACAAAGTTCATTTTTCCATAAACCCACATTGACTGCATTATGTTCATGTTTTTCTGTAGTTGGTTCTTATTTTATCTATTTTATTATTTCCTTGGGATATGCATCAAACTGTTCTGCTTAGCTGGGATACCTGGCTTTATCTTATGAATCTTTCAACAATCTTCTTCTAGACTTTCCAAGTTTTCCTGTTATTCTGAGATTTATTAAAATGTTAAGAGCTAGTCAACTCTTTCAAAATTATCAGGAAAAAGTTGCCTAACCTGACAGATATATGTTCCTATAAAAAAAGCTGTTTATCATCTTCCTCAACTGCTGGTGGCCTGGAAAATACTTCCTCATCTTCAGGTAACAAAAGTATAATTTCACATTCTTCGGGTTCATTTACTATACCAGACATGGAATCCTTAGCTTTCCTTATCAATTTTCTTCAGTTCCCCTTTTCCCTTCTGTATCTTCCTTTCAGAGGTTCCGCTACTTAGTCCATCCTTATGCCTCTGCCTAACAATTCTCATAGACTAAGAAGCAGCCACACAAACCTCACAGGCACATGAACAAACAGATCTCTTTTTTGATTTGTTCAGCTTCTCAAAACCCCAGCCACACAGCTCTCACTGAAACAGGCAGACAAATAAATATATCAAACACACAGCTTGCCAAATCCTTTTACATACAAGAAGATTGGCAGCTTTGAAACTATTTTTTCCCTACTTCTTTTTCATCTGTATTATTGGACTGAGTATTTATACTTTTGTCCAGCTTTACTGAATTAAAATTGGGGCATTGAAAATTTACAAGCAGTACAACAGGCTGAGAAAGAATTGGTTGAATAGTATTGATAAAATCCTATTAGTTCTAATAAATTACTTTTGGCAGCCATACTTCTGGTTCTGGGGAAGGGCAGGTCTTTTGTGAAGGTTTACCAGCTTCCTACTTTGGATTTTCTTTTGTATTGATGGACCAAGACCAAAGGTATGATGTTCAACAAGGCCAAGTGCCAGGTCCTGCACTTGGGTCACAACAATCCCATACAGCGCTACAGGCTTGGGCAAGAGTGGCTGGAGAGCTGCCTGGCAGAAAAGGACCTGGGGTGTTGGTCGACAGAAGGCTGAATATGAGCCCAGGTGGCCAAGAAGGCCAACAGCATCCTGACCAGTATCAGGAATAGTGTGACCGGCAGGACCAGGGAACTGATCACCCCCTGTACTCAGCACTGGTGAGGGCCCACCTCAAATACTGTGTCTACTGTCACTACAAGAAATACACTGAGGTGCTGGAGCGTGTTCAGAAAAGGGCAACAAAGCTGGTGAGGGGTCTGGAGAACAAGTCTGATGAGGAAAGGCTGAGGGAACTGGGGTTGTTTAGCCTAGAGAAAAGGAGGCTTAAGGGAGACCTTGTCACTCTCTACAGGTACCTGAAAGGAGGTTGTAGAGGGGCAGGTGTCGGTCTCGTCTCCCAAGTAACAGGTGATAGGACAAGAGGAAACAGCCTCAAGTTGTGGCAGGGGAGGTTTAGATTAGATATTAGGAAAAATTTTTATACTGAAAGGATTATCAAGCATTGGAACAGGATGCCAGGGAAGTGGTGGAATCATCATCCCTGCAGTTATTTAAAAGACAGGTAGACGTGGTGCTTAGCGATATGGTTTAGTGATGGCTTTTGTCAGTGTTAGGTTGATGGTTGGACTCGATAATTTGAAAGGTCCCTTGCAGCCTAGACAATTCTATGATTATCTCCCACACAGGTCCAAAGTTCTGTCTAATTTTAATATTCACAAATATTATTTTTACAAAGTGCTTTCCTGTGTTGTTTTTCAAAATGATATATTTTAGTTGTCTGTACTTGCTCCCTTTTTAGGACTTCAGTTGCAATGGTAGCCTATAGCATGGTCAGTTAGAAACTGTGTTGGGCCTTAGATAACATATTTTCACCCAGACTTTTCCAATGGACCATTATATAGCCTTAGACAAGGCATTCAGCTTTGTTCTTCACTTGCTGTAATATTTGTGAAGCACTTTGAAACCAGTACATAAAAACTGCTACTTAAGTTCAGTGTATTATTCTGCTCACACAACTGATCTTTTAGTGTACTCACCTCCAAAGACATTACCTTCTAGGCTAACATTATGTCTGTGTCTGACATAGTGTGTTTTTAAAGTTTGAACTAGAAAAAATTATATATAAAAAAAAAGTCTTTAGCAAGTCTTTAGCATGACAAGAAAGTAGAATTGTATTTTCCTAGAGAAATTGCTACTTACAGAAAGGACTGGAAGGCATATCTCAAAGCTGTGTTTTCAAATTCAGAAATGAGCAGGGCACAATGGATAACATGGATACTTATAATAATTTTAAATCTAGAAAGCTGAGAAGATTTAAGAAAATGAGCAATCACCGTAAAAAAAATTTATTAAACTGCCCCTTGCATACTTTAAAAGATACATTGTAAATGAGTATTCAAGTATAGTTGATCAGAATATATAAGATTAGCTGCTGCAGTAGGAGATTATAAAATCAAGTATCTTTATGGCTTCAGAGCAGTGCAACAAATACAACATCAGGATAAGGTTGTTGCAATCTTGAAGCTGGTTTCTTTGGAGTTCAAGTAAAACCAATTACCAAAGCTGAAGCCACTATTTAAATTGCAAGACCAATCTATCCAAGACACTGTAAGCTTTTTACTTGTGACTTACGGACTGGGAACTAAATGTTACAAAGATATAGATAAATCTGCACAAGAAAGTAGAATGCTTTGGAAAGTTGTGGTTGAAATACTTGAGACATGATAGGTTATCAGATGGTTTGTGTTTTAAAATGTGTTTGCTAATTTGCTCTAGCGTAAGGATGTGATTAACCCTGAAGCTCTGGAGTCCCTTGCTATAGACAAATATCCTTATTTTAAATCTACCTGTGCTAGTGGGAAAGTTTATACTCGCATTTTGCTCTAGCTCCTAAACTATTGCATTTGTACCAACCAGGTTAATCAGCAGACACTATTTAAAGCACTTAAATGATTCCACAATAACTAAATTCATCTCAGTGGCACACATTGGGGAATGCTTATGCAATCTTTTTAGCTGGCAGAATTTAGGGGATTTGTCTAGCAGAAGGTACCACCAGGTAATGAGAAGCTGGAGGACAAAGCAGTGGCAGCATCCTCCCCTGTGGGGAAGCTAGCTGTTGAGCGTGAGTCCTTCCACATGTTCAACTGATGTAAAACTAAGGGAAGTTATGTATAACCTTATCTTTAATTTAACTTTAGAGAAACATTCACTGTTTTGGTAATCAAGGGGTTTATGCAACCAAAGTTAACATAAGCTGAGTGTACCTGTGGTTCAAAAAATATCGTACTGGGAATAATATTTGAGAAGCAAAGGTTAATAACTTATATATTCCTCTTGAAATCAATGACATTTGAGTGCAAAAATATCACATAAATTGAACGTTAACACTGATTAATCAAGTACTCATTAGTAAGGCAGGTTTCTTTGAATCAAACTGATTTAAATACTTAATTGTGATTTAAATCAGCAAGTAAGAATTGCTGATTTAGATAATTGATGCTAATCTTGTATTGCATTTTTATTTTACTTCAGAAAGAAAGGGTCATTTTCATCAGCTGGAATAATCTTTAAAACAAATAGATATTTAGATTCTTAAATTTGTATTGTGGTAGAAAATAGTTTAAAATGCATTACTATTTTTCTTTTTTTAAATTACTTGTGTTTTGTCTCAAGTGGGATAGAAACTAGAGTGCGCCTCAAAACATACAGCAAAATTTTAAGTCTTTTTCCTGAGCTGAGTAAATGTACCATGAAATATAATGGACACACATATACAATAAAAGGTGTCAAATATCTTAAATAACTGATTTATTACAGAAAACATTTTTTAACTATGTTTAATACAGTTTCTGAAAATAATAGGCCAAACTTGCAAAGGTATTTATATATTTAATCATATAGATGGTGTCTGATGGGATTTTCAAAATCACATCATTGCTTTTGTGTATGTTTAGGTATATCTGAAAATATTCTCCCATGTATGCAGTTTCTCTCTCTAAAAATACCCCAATCTCTCTTGCTTGTACCAACCGTCTTGTTGCACAGGAGCATGTCCATTTTTTTCCATGTTCTTTCTCTGTGTTTTCTAACCTGCCACCTGTACATGCTAAATATAAGCCATAGGATCAATTCCTGCTGAGTTCACCCTACGGTTCCCTCTGCAGGAGCATGGTTATCCTCCACTCAGCCAGCCGTCTGCATGGAATTACATAGCTATTAGAAATAGGGCTGAAGATTGATTATACACAATGAACTTGTCAGGTCAAGAAATTTGGCTGAGTTTATGTTGTGTATAGCATTAACAACTTTCTGTATTTGTTTTTGTTGCTTTTATGTTTTCTGATTTTTTTAGTGCAATCTAGATACTACATTTTTGTTTTACATTTGATATTAAACCAACAGTGATGACAATGTCTAGATCTCAGTCAATTCTCACCCAGAAAAAAGTTCTTTTAAGATGCACTGGGTGTTTTGATTTTTGTTTTGCAGGAGTAGAGATTAAGTAGCAGATATGTGTAAATTGTTGTCCAGAATGTTATGAACATTCTTGGACATTTCACTGACTGTTACTTTATATTGGAGGATGTTATGTAAAAGACAATCAATAAGCTAATTCCATTGTCCTTTTGTAACCACTACTCATGTGTGTAACATTGGTTGTTTAACACTGAGGTATACCATAACCATTTGAAATGTCAAAATGCTGCTTGCTATTTAACCTCTTCTATTACAGGATCATTCTGTACATAATACACTACAAGTTTGTTTCTCATGACCAAAAAATGTTTACTACATAATAAAGGAATCAAGAATCAATAACTTTATGCCTGCCCAAAAAGGTTAAGGAAAGGATGTTATAAGATGGCCAAAACAGCTAAAAAACAAATTCTGTCTGATGATCCTAGTCTTCCTCTATGACATAACAACAGACCTTGTGAAAAGTAGCAGTAATTGTCAAGTTATCTTGACATAACTTTTGTAAAGGGTCACTCACCCTTTTTCTGACCAAAACATTTTAATTCAGATTACTTATAAGTGACTGAATCATCAAAGACAAAAATTATCTCATATTCAGCTCAACTCATAATCGTGAGCTGTCTGATTCACACTGGCATTCTTTGAGTGGGGGTCCCTTCCAATTGAAATCATTCTGTAGTTCTGTGATCCTATGATACTGAAGCAGTATGCAAGGATTTTGGAAGATGGGGTTAAAATTAAAATCAGTATATCAATTATATCAATTCAGTAGGGGGTGCAAATATAGCTCACCCTGTCTTATATTGGAGGAACTGGCTGAACAATGTCCTGAAACCTTTTTGCCTGTTACTTTGGTGGTTCACTGATTAGTCAATATAGTGGTGTTGCAAAGTATAATGTGAAAATTTTGTGCTATTGTCAACTCAATTGTTGGAACATTCTGGCTGTCATTGTGCTTTATATCAACAGGACGTGAAAGGCATTTTTAGATTATATATCAGCATGCAGCTTCATTCTAAGGATGAAAGATTCAGAGGACAATGTTATGTTAAGGAATGTGCCAAAGGAAAACAGCTGTTTGGGAAAAGTGCTGTGAATGCTACTTAGACTAGAGGCAAAACTAATATACTTTCACATGATTCCGTAATATTTAGAGCAGTGGTTTTTGCATGTATACAGTCAAATGATTGTGCATTCAGAACTTATATGTTAACATTAGGGAATAGTCATATAGTTTATATTTAAAATGTTATAAACATTCAGTTCTAGGATTTTAAAATTTAGTCATATTATTCATATTCACTGAAAATTCCTTGATATATGGAAAAGCATAAAGGGTCATTTAAATTGTAAGAAATATGGGGCTTGAATAGTTGGGAAGCATAAACCTAAATCCTTTTACGATATTCATTTCTACTGAATTAAAATGAGGACGATTCAGATAATTATCTGAATAACAATGAGCACTGGGTTAACTTGAGGTTCCCAAGAAAGTGGAAGAACTATATGAAATGAATTAAAATATGTAGCTTGTACTATCTATTGTTATTTAATCTTTTTCTCCTTCCTCACTTTTGTAAAAGTTATAACTGAATAGCTATGCTCAGAGTAATGTTTACCTTTTCCCTATGTCAGAAGGAAAAAAACACTTTTCCCATTAATTGGATAAATGGCTTTTTGGCATTTTATTTGATGCATTCTAAATTACAATTACAAGAACTTTATAAATTAAGTATTATAAACTGCTTAGTATCTGAAACATCTGAAGCCGAGATATATAGCAATACAATGCCGGACATATTAACTCATCTGCTTTGCTTATAATGGCTTTCCTCATTTGTTCGTAATGTACACAGTAGCTCTGACTTTCTTTGATTTTGTGCTTTTCCTTCCAGGTTTGGATTTATTCTTCATAAGGATGAACCTGTTCTGCAGAAAATTGATCTAGAAACTATGTCGTACATCAAGACAATTAGTTTAAAGGATTATAATTGCATTCCTCAGTCACTGGCTTATACACATCTTGGAGGATATTTTTTTATCTGCTGTAAGCCTGATACCACTGGGGCTGTCCTACCGCAGCTTATAGTGGATAGCGTTACTGATTCTGTGATCGGATACAATGGCGACGTAACAGGCACACCACATATCTCTCCAGATGGACACTACCTTGTCAGCATTGATGATGGTAAAGGTCTCATGAGGATCCAGTCCATAACAATGAGAGGAGAAATACAGGATGCATTTGACATTCACACTAATTTGCACATATCTGATGTAGCTTTTCAGCCATCCTTCACTGAAGCTCATCAATACAATGTCTACTGTAGCTCCAGCACACAAACTGATGTTCTCTTCGTGGAGCTCTCCTCTGGCAAGGTAAAGATGGTGAAGAGTCTGAAGGAGCCTGTCAAGGCAGGTGAATGGCCTTGGAACAGTAAGAACCGTCTTATAAAAGACAGTGGCCTTTTTGGTCAGTATCTCATGACCCCTTCCAAGGAATCTCTGTTTATCCTGGATGGACGGCTCAATAAGTTAAATTGTGAAATCACTGAAGTTGAGAGAGGCAACACAGTAATTTGGGTTGGAGAAGCATAAGGATCTGTGTTACATATTTACCAAATTAATAGTTTTACAATACATTGCACTTAAATTACACCATTCTTCAGATTTACACAATTTTCATTTTAAATTGGTAGACCCTTCTATACCTGTTATTTCTTTGACTTGAACAGAATTTGAATCAACTTCCACATAAAAGTTACTAAAACAAAGGCTATTTGATAATGGTACACCTTAGTAATTATTAGCTAAGACTGTGCTGTTTGACTGAAATTACCAAATATTGAAATTGATGATAAATATCATATGTTATTTTAAAGGAAGTAGGAAAAAAAAACCAAACCCAAAAAGCTTCAGGGAATTTAATATACTTTGCATTTATAAATGGAAGACTTAAATATGATTCAAATTTTGGTTTGGTTTGCTTCAGACACAAAATAAGAGCTGTTGTACAACCTTTGACTCCTTAAACTGAAATGTTATGTCCTCTTCTGTCCAGTCCACTGTTAAATCTTTTTGTGCCTTGAAGCAAAAGTCTCACATGAAAGGTAAAGCATAGAAATTGTATAATTTATTCCCACTGTTGCTACGGGATTGCTTGTCACTGGAAAGAAACTTTTGGTATCAAATTTCTAGTCTCAAGTTGTGGAACATACATGGAGAGAGAAAAAGGAGAAATTATATTTGCAAGTGTTTTCCGATCACTGCAGTTTGAGGAGTTTATTTTTATGGAGAGTCTTAGTTGAGACAGCTGCTTGCAGAAGCTTAACCTTTTTTTTAGGAAAAAATAGATGTTAGGTTTTTCAGCTATCACAGGGTTTCATCAGCAAGGAGTTTCAGTTCTACTAAAGAGAAACATTGCACTTATCCTTTCAGAGTAAACCACATTCTAAAAACCTGACATCACAAAGCTTCATTTATATCATCAAGGAAACTGTTATTTAAAAATAAACAAAACGCAGTTTAAGAAACTGAAAATGCAAAGAACTGAAGTCTACAGTAGGTAACATTTTTGCTTATGCATTGTACCATTGATCCATATTTGTTGGACCATTTGTTAGCTCTCACCAGGTTTTCTATTCCATGCATCAAATTGGATTAGTGCAAAAAACAAACAACAAAAACTTTGTATTTTTTATAGTTTGTTTACTTAGAATTCTACTATTAGCAATGGTTAAACATGTAAATGCGAAAAAAAAGATTCCCAGAAGTAGAATAACAAGTCAGTAGGATCAGAAAGCCAGCAGTAAACAACTACCCAGACATAGAGCAATGACTTAAAACTTTGGAAGTATTTTTATTTTTATTATGTTTTTGCTAAAGAATGCTTATAAGCTTTTAAACTGACCTCCATTTACTGAAGGCAATCAGAAAAAAATATGGTTTTTTAAACAAAATTTTACTGCAATTTAGATTGTGTAAAATTGCTTAGAAATATGGAATTTTCTAGCCCTGCAATCTTGTGTGCATTTAGCATCCTGCCCTGTGTGGTACAGTAGGTCTCTCTTTAGCTTGAGCAAACCTCCTGGTAGGTAGATTTAACTAAGATAAGAGTCTGCTTACATTTCTAGCTACTGAATCTGTTTTCCTTTTTAACAACTTTTTTCCATTGTGAACAAACAAGAATCATGTAAACCGTCTGTTACTCACTTATTTGCAGTAGTCTATCTCATGCATTTTTCTTCTGTAATTTACACCATGTGAATGTTCTGTATGTAGAAAATGCTTGACAAAAGGAGAATAAACCCCATAAATTTTAAACTGTCCTGACTTTGGTGAATGCTCCCATGTAGCCACACTGAACTGGCATGTAACACAGACTCTATTTAAAAGCAAGGCAGAAGGAAGTTTATATGCCTATTATTTTATGTATATAAATAAATAGATGTATTGATATATATAAAATAATATACAGTGCAGAAAGAAAACTTTTTAGAATAGCTTAACTAACTGGCTGCTACAAAGAAAAGCTAATCTATTAATCAATTAGGCACAGAGTAATTAGAGAATAGACAGATGTCTATTCTCATGCCTAGCCACTGGAGCCAAAAACCTCTAGTCTAGAAGCTATAAAAACATACAAGCCCAAAGCAAGAATCATGGCACTCCAGTCGCACAGCTAACTGGGAGTTGCACACCTCCCTATCCAGTCTGCTCAGTGTAGGTGGATTGTACACTTACTTTGCCCTTTCCTTGCCTAACCATTAACATTACAGATAAGAATTGAATCCTGTGACGACAGTGAGATTCCCTTGACACTGAAAGTTGTCCTGTTGTTATGCATGATCCCTTACAATCTCTGTCAAAGTCCAAGTCAGTTGTCAGTTTTGGCAGTGTCTTACTCATTTGTATTAGCAACATTTGGCAATTGGAGAAGCTTTAAAACTTGGATAAACTATGTTGCTTGTTATATGAAATAGGAGACAAAAACCTTAGTAATACCACTGTCATTTATATAGTATAGAAACTGTCCCAATCACTTTCGAATTCTTGTTTGAAACCAATTTCTTTGTCCCCACCCTAAGAATATCTCTGACTCTAGCTAAAGCAGTTTGGTAAAGGACTATTGCCAATTCCCTGTATTTTGTTTAGGTAGTCCAATGTAATAGCTCAGAGACCATGGTTTCTTTCTTTCCCATTGTTATGGAACTGAAACAAGTTTCTGGTGTCCAGGAGTTGTTTGATCCCATTGAATAAATGAAAAATCAAACACTGTTTTCAGTGTTTCAAATTTCCCTTAATACAAACCCAGATGTAACAAGAGTTGGTTTTGAATCCTATCTTTCCTAATTGCTGTTGGAAGCAGAGGCAACAAATGCCTTCTCTTAATTTGTGGTAAACACTCAGTATTTCTAACAAGCTGTTATAAACTTTCAAGATTTAGGATTTTCATACAGAAATACATTAAAGTAGTGGAAGATGCAAAATGTACGTGACAATGAAGTTCTGTTACAGCTGCTGAAAGTTTCTACTATGTTCCTGTACACTGACAAATTTCAGAAGCGCATGTGAGGACAAGACGGAGTGCTCTTCATCAGGGATTGTGATGACAAGCTGCTTTTGCTAAGGTACTGAAAAAAATACTATTTCTGAGACATGGAGAAAAGGCTCTGTCAGGCTACTTTAAGAGTCACCAAAGGAAAAAAAAAAATGGTGCCAAAAAAAAAAAGGTACTTTTCCCTTCAGTTTGGCAGTAGACATTTTTAATAGTCCCTGCCCAAAGGCATCTTAACTACTATTCCATACTGATAAACAGCTAGTTATTTGCTGCACTGCTATACATATATCAATCAATACATAAAAGAGATTAAAACCAGAGATTTTTTTTTTTGAAAGTTTCTCTTTTATAAATTAGTAGAGATTTTTATTTCAAAATATGATCTTGCAATTTTTCACTTTTTGCATGTGGTCCAGAGTATCATCATCTGTCTTCATTTATATACTTTCTGATTGCTTGGTTTATAATATCAAATTGTGAGAGATTGCTAATTAAGCAACTGCATAAATTGGTAAACTGAGCTCAGAACAACCCTTCAGTGCATTTAATATATTTCCCTTAAATTATTTCAAACATCTAGACATATGGTGCCAAAGCGTTCAGAAGTCCAAAAATAAGATGTCTCCTGCTCACACCGTATCATTAAGTAAGGCTGTCTGTTAAATGCAAGTTAAAGGGCATCTGAACATTTAAGACTATCATAGTATTATTTAGATTTTAAATAGTGATTCATCTGGGAGTTTCATCTTCTTTCAATTAACAGAATTGTTGGAACTTGAATATTTCTTTGTGTTGTTGAACAGCTGTTTTGTTACACTGAAGGAGTGTCTGCGTTTCAGTTTGGAATGAAATATTCTGGGAATATGGATTACAGAATAACAAACTTGCAAATTATGAATGTTGTACTAAGAAAAGAACATAGCTATTACATTTTGCCTACTTACCACAAGATACTTAGTTTGATTTCAACTGAAAGACCGTATCAGCTTTAATTTTTACCTAGTGAAAAACCAGTAAGAGGATACTTTGCAGGATATTGTAAATAAATTGATAGGTCTCAAATAATTCTTAAAAAAAAAAAAAACAACCAGTCATCTGTACTCATTTTTTCATCTTTTCATGGTATTTTGAAGTGAACACCTGTAATGCATATCAAGAACTTCTGGGAAAATGAATCAATTAGTTGTTACAGGAACATGATGCCTAGTGAATATTACAAAAATTCAGAATTGCATTAACTAACATTTTCACTTGCTCTCCTTATTCTGCCAATCATTCTCTCAAACAACCTTAGGGAAAACCAATACAGATGGATAAGCTTTGTAAAATATTTTATAGGTCAACAGATTCCAATTTTGTCTGATTTAACTTTATTGTGTAAATGTGTGGATTTGAACCAGGCTATGCTGTGTCCTGGATAAGTGCTCTCACGACTGACTAGGGTACAAAAAGGTGGAAGCGTTTGCCTGCTCTTCCTGCATCTACATTTTAAAAGCAAAGAAAGGCCACATCTTCAAAGACTGTAAATGGCTATTTTCAGCTTTCTGAACTTGGATCCAGAACGGTGGGAGGCACCTTCCAGCTGTTCGCAGTAACAAGCTGAAGTGATAGCGGGGTTCTACACCCTGTGTCAGTTCCACTAGCTACCTCTGGGCCACCTTTTTCATCCTCTGCCTCTCCAAGCTCTAAGTCTGAGGCACTTCACATTTTCCATAGAGGACTCTGAACAATAAGCTCAAGAAAGCCACTTAGCAGCAATACCTAACCCTAAGGCACTTCTGACTCTAAATTAGCTCTAAGTACTCAAGCAGCATGTATCAACCAGTAGCAATGTGACTTGACAGTACTCTGTTTCTGTTAGGTTGTGGCCAATTTCAAAACTTTACTGAAAGAAATAAACCCAAGGTAAAGATTATTATGTATTAAGAGAAAATTAAATTAAAAAAACCCATAAACACCAAACCCTTCCTTGCTTCTACAGGTAACCACAAAAATGCTTAAAACATGGATCAATATACAAAGAATAATTTTGTTTCCTTTAAAACAGCTTTCCAAAATATCAGACTTTATAGGACTGTTATCACAAATTTATTTTTCCACACTTATTTATAAAATCCTCCAAAACTTTACTAAGTTCTGTGTTAAAACAGTAAAGGTTTCTAGCATAAATTTATTCATGACTATGCCATTTGTTGTGATATAATTCTTTGCCTTCAATAATTCTACTGCTCCTTTGATAGTATTTTCCAGACTCAATGTGTAAACAATTGTCGCAACTTCTCACCATTTTTTTTGGTGAAGTTAGACAAATACTCGATCATTGTGGTTGTTTTCATAGCTGTTACAGTTGAAGTTGTGCTTTGTCGAATACAGGTGGCCTGACTGAAAGAATTAATCTGAACGAGGGGAAGAACTGGAACCTCAATTTCTATTTTTTTTGCTGGCAGCTCTATGAGGGGAGCTGAGGTAAAGGGAAGACATCTTCAGTGAGGCCTAATAGCAGCAGCCAGCTAGTACCTATGGGGAGGTTATAAAAACAATGGAGCTAGATTCTTCAGAGCCGTGCACAGCAGGAGGACAAGGCACAAAAGCGTAAGTTTCAGACTGGATGTAAGGAAAAGCTGTGAGGACAGCCAAGCATGGGAGTGGGATGCCTAGAGAGGCTGTGCAGTCTCTATCCTTGGAGATTTTCAACATCTGGATGGATTATGCCCATCTGACTGGCTGAACTGGCTTTGATCAGGGTGTTGGCGTAGAGAACAGCCAAGGTCCCTGCAAACCTGAATTAACTCATGATCCTATGATTATGACTTGGGGATGGAAACAGTAGCAATCTTTATTTGTTTCAGCTGTTTAAGTTTCTGACTGAGCTTGCACAGCAGGTATTTATATGTACATTTGGAAATGAAAAACCCAACTATTAAGGTTGGGCTGAAATATGGCCTAAGCAAAACTCAAAAGGTAATATGTGTTATTGCTTGAAATCCTTAGCACTGAACATCTCATCTTAAACCAAGGATTTTGTCATTTAAAAATCTGGAATATGTTTCAGGAAATCCAAAGCTGGTAACAGAAATCGCACAGGATGCAATTTGAAGGTAGTGCTCCTTTCTAAATATCTGAAGAATAGCTATAGCAGAGGAAAGGGGTACTTGAGAACACCATTGTAAATATGGTCTCTTAACGCTCTGAAACAGCATATGTCCAAATGGGAACATAACCACTTACACAACTCTTCAAGTAAAACTGTTCTGGGCATTCCATTGAGACCTAATAGGTAAATTCATAATATGGTTCACCAGTAGAATAAAATTTGTTAACTTGCTAATCAATTTGAGATTGAAGAGCTCCTGTCGTTATCTATAGTCATCTCTCCAAAGGAAACACTTAAATATGGAAAGTGTCCTGTTCACCTCTAATCAGTTTGTATTCACGGTTTTGCTTTTCACTTTAAAGAGGTCCTAAGGTAACCTACTGATGACTTCTGTTTCGATGTTAGTGTGGCAAAGAGAAAAAGACTTCACTGAGAGGTTCAAATTAACAATTTATTTGGACTTCACTCACAGGTCTGATACTCCACTACTGCAGATTTTATGGGTACAATGGAGAACACACTATTGCAATTTAAAAAGCAATTCTAAAGAATACACTATTACAAGTGATCCCGAAAAGTACTGAAACAAACCACAAGCACGCGAGATATTAATATCTTAAAAGAGTGAACTAATCGCAATCTTAAATCATGCCAAGTACCGTATGTATGTTTCTTAATCACTTACCCTCTCTCTCACGTAAGGCTACTAAATCCCTGGGAAGTTACGCTGTACAGCATCCTGGACAAGGAGGGAAGAATCTCCTACAGGGCAGCTGTATTGTTGGAGGACTCCTTGTTTCATTTTTCTCCTCAAACCTTACGGTTTATATTTCCTGATTCAATGGGTGTGCAGGATTATGCCTGAGCTGGCTATGCTATCTGGAATGTTTATCTCTGGTGGTGTGATGGTCCCTTAGTTTGCGTTGCTAATTTTGTGATGTCTAGTGCACAAAGTCACCGAATAGTGGTGGCCTGTCAGTCTGACCTCGGTGCCTGGGAAGGTCATGGAACAGATCATCCTGAGTGCCATTATGCAGCGCATGAAGGACGCTCAGGTGATTGGGCCCAGCCAGCACGGGTTCA
>KZ505666.1:2198075-2230616 GCA_002844005.1 Limosa lapponica baueri | reverse complement strand
TTTTTTTTTTTTTTTGTTATGCTTTATTTTTTCAGAAGCAAAGCAAGCTAGTGCCCGACAGCCTAGCGGGCCTAGTAGTGGAGGAGGTGGCAGTGGTGGTAAGAAAGGTGGCAAGAAAGAAGAAACTAACTGGTGGACCAGATTACAGAAGGTCTTGACTTTAAAATACCTTTCTTTACGGTACTAACTGTCTTGTCCCCATGAAATAACCTTGTTTGGTTTTTGATTTTTAGGACCATGTTCTGACTGCCTAAATCCTCCTTAAGCCTCCTGTGCCTAGTATTTCATAGTAACTGGCTCTAGGTGGCTCCCCACTCAGTGCTTTTCATAAATAACAGCTGTACCTTCAGAGGCATCTAACTCTGGTTTCAGGAACATTAATTGAGTTTTAAACACTATGAATATGGTTGCTAGTAGTCAGTGTTCTTACAGTGGAGCCTCAGGACTTTAAAGGCTTTGTATTTTGTTTCAGAATGTCCATTTGTAAAACTTGCTGACCACACAATGCTAATTAAATGTAGTTTACTGTTAGCTGTTCTGACCTTAATGGAATACTTATGTAAGTTTCTTTTCAAAATTCATATTTATTGTCATTAGCTGTAGTGCAAAGATGATAACATCTGGCAGTACAAAAATATAAAGAAAAATTTCCAATTTTACTTAGTGGGTATAATTTTTTTCCTCATTTCTGCGTTTTCCCTGTTAGTTTTTTAAACTTTTTTTTTTAATAAAAGTAGTTCATAGACCAAAGCATAGTTCAGTTACTACTTGTAAACCACTTAAGATTTTCTACTAATGCTGTAATTCCTCAGTTGTATCTGAAGTTACTGAAGTGTGTTCATACAACAAAATATAGCTTTGCTTGATATTCTCTGTGGTAACCTTGAGGGCAGGGAATAGGAGCCAGAAATGGATACTAGAGCCTGCTTGTTATGTTCTTACTGTATTACAGACTGTAAAACTGTTTTTTTTTTCTCCATCTCCTAGGGTGACATTCCATGGGATGTCAGGGAGTTTCGGATGTACGTAGTGGGAAGTTCTTTTTTCTGGACGATGGTTGTGTATTACTTCTTCTTCAGGGTCCCTGGGAGAGAAATCACCTGGAAAGACTTTGTCAATAACTATCTTTCTAAAGGAGTGGTGAGTAGTGAAGGCAATCAAAATAGAAAATTAGTGTGCTGAAGATGCTTATTTCTGCCTCCCTGCTTATGCTTGTATTCATGCGTCTGTGGAGTGAGAACTGGCTCGAGACTAACTTTTGAGGGAGAAGGGGATTAGCTTTCATCTTAATCAGTTCCTTGATCTGATGTTTTGGATGGCTGTCTGAAAATTTGTGTCAGTTTGAGAGATGCGAGGGAGCGAGCAGCTTGGGACAGAAATTCTTTGTTGGAGAGCTTGTGTTGATGCTAGTTTGAAGGGGCAGTGTAACCACAGGCTCTCAGGATATGGTCTTATAGTACAGGTAAGCTGACCTAATGGCTTATGCAGGCTGCTCTCAGAAGAAACTTACTCCTAAGCTTAAACACTTCCACAAGCCCACCCCTCTGAATAAAAGTGTCCTGCTTGTTTCGTGCCTTAAATCAGTTCCTCAGGCAATCTGAGGAGCAGCAGTGCAAACAGAAAGGCCAGGGTGGGGAATCAAAGAATCCTTTCCAAGGACAGTAAATTGGCATAACTCTGTAAAATAGCCTCCTTCATATGTTTTCTCCTCTCTCCTTCTTTGTCTCTTATCTGGAGCCACTACTGGAGCAATCAGTTTTATCATTGGTGTGCTATCTCTCTGTAGAACTTGGCAGCTTTCTGCACTTAGTAATAGGTTGGTGATGTCCTGAAGTTCAGGAGATTGAGTGTCTTACACAGGCCTTTTCCACTTCAGGAGCCACTAGTTTTTGGCTGTTGTTACCTTCCTGTTTGTAGCTTCACCTGCAGATTAAGAAAACATCGGTTTGCTTCCTCCTCTAGGTTTCATACCCAGGGATTTATGTTAACAGCTTGCTTCCTACTCCTTCATTACTTTGGTAAACTGCTAAACAGGTTGTTTTCTACCTTTGTCATATTGATCTATGCAGAGCTGTTCTGTATGCTTTTCTCCTTCTGCCTAGGCTGTGTCTTACAGTCCTGTTTTTAACTGACAATTATGCATACGTTTGGGGGAGGGGGGCGAGACAACAACCAGCCAACATTACTGATTATATTTGTGTGAAGCAGTAAGAGGCTAGCTCAGTAAAAAAGATTAATTTAGCTGTTGTAGTGAACGCAGCCTGAACCCTTGTTGCAGAAAAGCATTATGAAAGTCAGTTGTTGCATAAAATCAGGACTCTTGGGCCTTTGTAAGATGTAATCTGGATGTTCAGATAAGCTAAATATATAGCCATCAAATGCTGTTAGTTGCTGTAGTGGTGGCCAGTTTATGGGGAGAAGACTTCAGCACTGGTGGGGTTATATACTTTTCAAAACGAAGGTGTTCAGGTATGAAGTCAGACTAGATCTAGAGTGGCTTCTCAGCTCATGTTTTGCTTCAGTTCTGCCAGAAATGGCCACATGTAGTGAATTCAGGGAAACGTTACTAGTCTCTATACAGTTCAGGCCCAACTGGTGGAACCATTGCTAGTTTAAAATTCTTTTAGGATGCTGAAACCAGTTTTGTATGGAAAGAGGAAGGAAAAATGGGAAGTAGTTGCCTTTTGAAGAAACCCTGTCAAATTCAAGAAACTAACAATTTGAGAATTATTCTATTAAAAATAAAATGCCTAATAGTATATATCTGCAAACCTGCAGCTCAATTCTTGATTTTTGTTTGTATGGTATATGTTATCTCAACTAAATTCTTCTTTATCTAACTGATGTTACTGTGTTTAATATGGTAGCACAGGAAGCTTTTGATATTAAGGAAAACAATTGTAAGTGCAAAGTTAAGTTTTCTCTCACTCTGTTCAGTTTGGCTTGTTTTGTTTTGGAAGCTGCTACAGGAGTTAGGAGTTGTGGGGTCTATTGCTTTTGGTGTTTGACCACTGAAGTAGTTAAGTATTGTTTAACTATTTCACTGTACCTGTAATTTGAGTTGAGGTGTGCATTGGGTTTTTTCCTGGAAAAAGGGTACGAGGTTGTCCTTTCAATCTAAATTCTAATATACCAATATTCCTTGCTTACTGATTACATACATGATTCCTCATGCCATTCCTAATGGCAAACTGTGGATTGTGGAATCATCCTGATCTACAACATGAATTTTGTTCTCCTTACTGGGAAACAGAACAGGTTCATATTTGTTATATGTTACTGTTAGCTGTTATGGAAGTGCAGTGACTGTACACTCTTAACACATCGTAAGTTTTGTTCTTTCCTCTTACAGGTGGACAGACTTGAAGTGGTGAACAAGCGCTTTGTTAGAGTGATCTTTGTTTCAGGAAAATCTCCTCATGAATGGGTAAACGCTTTTAGTACATATATGTGATATACATGACATTAGAAACAGCAAAGCAATCTTTTTAGATAAAATTTGATGCCGAAAACTTGGTCTGGAGCATTAATAATCTTTTAATCTAAAGCATATTTTCTTCCTTACTGTTACATTATTCTACATTGTGTGTTTTTCACTTTACTGATTGTTTTGCCACAGATATCTTGAAACTATGGCAAGTAGTTCCTTTCTAGCACCGTGCTCTTAATGCAAATACACAAACAGGAAGAGTGATAAATTGCTGAAAGTTCTATTTCTAACTGCTGGTTTTCATCTGCTCAAGAAAATCCCAGACCTATGCATCTTTTCTGTTCCAGACTGCTTTTAGCCAGTTATTTGAAAAAAACAAAGAGAAATGTTTAACTTTGTGTATATTTGATACTACAGTCTTTAAAACTAAGCTGAGAGCTCTCTATTCTTGAGAAAAGTCCTTATTTCAGGAAGTTACTTTTCTAGTAGCACAGCGAGGAACAGAGTGATACAGGCAGAAGTTCTCCAAAGAGTAATACTTAGTGGCAGGGACCTATTTAAAAATTAAACAAAAAAAATCTCATACACAATTAGGAAAATTTAGAAGAAGCATTAGAGAAGCTTTTTCAGGTTACCTCTTCTGAGGTGGTGGATTTTTTATGAAACAAGGTCTGCAAGTCCCTCTGGGGTAAAGTGAAATCTGCAGTAATTACTTCATCAGTGGGTTTCAGGGTGGATTATTTATACACCTACTCTTTAGCCCACATACCACCAGTTGCCTTAGTTTCTCAATCAGTTAATACTTAGGACTACTCTCTTTTTTTTCAATATCAGGGAAAGTAGGGGCAAGTCAGGCAAGTCATGGTGTAAAAGGGGAGATTTTCTTGAAACCCCAAATTTCAGTACTGGTTGACAGTAACATCTGGTGTTTTTTTTCTGGTGTCTGATATCAGTTCATGCTGTCTTTTGTGAAGACAGCAACTTTAAACCTAATATGGACTCCAAAAGTAGAGAATTGCTTTTTTAATCAGAACGGCTGAGACCTTCAGGTGAAACAGTAAGTTATATGGCTGCTGTGTTTGCCAGTTCAGTGCTCTGTATTATTCTGACTGAATAGCTCCTTCCTAAAGATCTGTTTACCTGCTTGCCTTCCATTTTTTTTTTTTCCTGGAGAAAATGGCAAGATTTCAGTCCATTTAAAGTGCCCCAAGACTATTGGGTGTATGATTTCTGTAGAAGCAATGACTGATACAGTATAATCAGGTTGGTAGGCCTTAGATTTATTAGGTACACCTTACATCAGTTGCACACTTTACAAGGCAACTTAAAACCTCTCTTTTGATCTTAATCTGTTCTGAGAATTGCTTGTGTATGTGTTAGAAGTTGGCTTGTAATGAAGCTGAAAGAAGATAGGGCACTTTGTGGTGATCTCTGCTTTTTTTTATAGCAGTACGTCTGGTTTAATATTGGTAGTGTGGACACTTTTGAACGGAATCTTGAAACTGTGCAGCAAGATCTTGGAATAGAAGTGGAGAACAGATTGCCTGTAGTCTACTCAACAGAGAGTGATGGGTAAGAAGATGCTTTAAAAAAAGTCTCTTGATAATAATGGTTGTATTTACGGTAGAAAAGTAGAGTTGTAAGATATGCACCTTATGCTTCACTAGGTGGCAGTATTATCAGAATAACAATTATATTGGTTTATTTTTGAATGTTAACTCTTAAGAGGAGCTGTTCACTGCTTTGTCTATATAGAAATCCATATCCTCTTAACTATAAATGTAGCTTCTTATTACATAAATGTTTCTGTTTACAATTAGTCCTTCATTTAAGCTCTTCCTCCAAGTGACTTGGACTAGAGCGGGAGTCAGCCAGGCACAGCTGTAAAGCTCCAGAGATGGCACTCATGCGGATTTTTGGACAGACAAAATATGATATAGAATTACAGAATATTGACTGAGCTATAACAGGCACTGATTTCTGCCCATAAATTCAGCAGAAGTCAAATTTTGTGGCCTTGCAAAAAGGAAAGAAGTTGGTGATTAAGTAAATCACTTTCCTGCCTGTTAACAGGAGCTGAAAGATCCATCGTATTTTTAATCTCTACATTGTTTAAGAAAAATAGCACTGATGTTGGATTTGCAGCATTGTTGCCTCCCCGGTAGGGAATAATGGCTCCAATACTTTTTTTTATATTCTGTGTATTGGTCTTATGTAGCTGTGTTTTATTGACTTGGGCTTTAGAAGAGACTACATGTGTTTTTCTGAATGGCTTAGAAGACAGATGTAATCTTTTATCCCAAGAACTGATTTTGATCCAAGTCAGCAGTTTGAAAATGACTCCTGCCGGTATCTGTGAAATAGGTTTTGTACCACCAGGAAATTCAACTTTGGGTCTAGTAGCTTTCTATTACTCATCAAAAAGGCTCCTTTGCTGCCTCTCACGTGTTTTCTTTCTTGATAATGTGGAGTGTGTTTCAGTTTTCAGGGGTGGAGGGGAAAGTTTGGTTTATTTCTGCAATGTGTTTACCAAGCAGCTGCAGCCTGTTTGTCTTGGTGGCAACAGGAAAAATGGTAGCCGTAACTCTGGACCATCCTGCAACTTCACAGGTTTCCTGTTCCCTGTTCTTCTACAAACTGTCTCTGCCTCATTTCTCTTTTTCTGTCTAATGGGGCATGCTCTTAAGGATGGTCCATAAACCCGTTTGGCCCTTAGTTAAACAAATCTGGAAAAAAAATGAGCAGGACAGGGCAATGTGGTACTTGTGCGAAGAGGCTGTGGGTCAGCCTGAGGCTTCCACAACGGACTAGGAAAAGTATGTCAGATCCATGTCTTTTTCAACCTGGCACAAATCTTATTACTTGCTGAACCCCCCCTTTCTGACTCTTTCCTCCTCAGTGTCTGTTCTCATAGAATACACTGCCTGTAACTTCTTGCTCTGTCCCAGAAATGCCACAGGGAACAGGAGAGAGCAGCAGCTACATGATCAGAGTACTGCTGTTGCCTGCCATGTCAGAATCTGCTGAATACCATAGGATAGGGAAAATCCTTCTTTTCTTCTTCATCTCAGAAACATGGGATATCAGTAAAGCCTGGAAATCCTGTGCTCACATATGGTAGTGCTGCCTTTCAGCAGTGTGCTGAGTGTTGACAGAACCTCTCGTGAGCTCTTCCTTGAAGGTCTTGCCACAGAAAAATCTGTGCAGTGCTCAGATGCTGTCATAATGAATGCTGTGTTAGTAGTAGGATTTTGAGCCTGTATAGAGCTATGCTAGAAAACTGGAGGACAGACAGTGAAGAATAATGGGCAGTAAGTAATCCCAAAAACCACCCAAACCACCAACAAACCAAAAACCTATAGCCATTGGGAACAGAATTAGGGCACATTGAAAGAAGAATAAAATGGAGAAAGACCTAAGAGAATAAGAGCAAGATTATACTTTGGAGAGAAACTTCTGCCTGAAGTTGTAGCATACACTGATTATGTGCTACCGGATACAACTTATTTTGACAATGTAACCATTTCCATAAACTAGTCCTGTGAATTTACCTTTGAAGAGCACAGAAAATGAGCCACTTCTGGGTACTAGGTAAGGCAGTTTTCCTCTGTATAACTAATCAGTGTCAGTTGATGGTGTGTTTCATTTAAAACCAAATAAAAAGCAACAAAAAGAAAACCCCAAAACTGTCGCTTGTTAGTGAGTTAGTTCTATACGTCAAGTGTAGAAATGTGTTATCCTCTAAGATTATTAATTTATGTTTTCCCAGGCTCGTGAGGGAAGGAGGATGGGCAATGAAAAATTAATTCCAAATCTTTCTTTAATTATAGTTATAAGAGGCTTCTTGGCCTGTTTGACTTCTGTAATTCAGAATCTTTATTTTTTTTCCTCAAATTTATTTTGGTTATTTCCTGATCTGAACAACTTGCAAAAAATGTAAATACTACAAGTTAATAGTGTTTGTCCTGAACATGTTCAGGGTTGCTTATGATGGTACATGTTATATGTAGTATGTTATGATTTTGTACATTTTTGTACATGGATTTTTGTAATATACATGGCTTTCTGCTTTGTTTGGTTTTTTTCCACAGATCATTTCTCTTGAGTTTGCTGCCTACAATCCTGATTATTGGTTCTTTACTGTACACATTAAGAAGAGGTCCTGCAGGCTTAGGTCGAGCAGGGCGTGGAATGGGTGGACTCTTCAGTGTGGGTGAAACCACAGCCAAAGTCCTTAAGGATGAAATAGATGTTAAATTTAAAGATGTAGCTGGCTGTGAAGAGGCCAAATTGGAGATAATGGAGTTTGTTAACTTTCTGAAAAATCCCAAACAATACGAGGATCTGGGAGCCAAGATTCCAAAGGTAAGGAAATTATGACTTAGCAAATAAAGACTTTACTGACGACAAAAAAAAAATAAATTTTAAATTGGACTAGGAATGTTTATATATGCAATGCTTTCCAGCTTCTTTCTTCTCACAGTCAGAAAATAATAAATAGGCATTAAGTGCCAACAGTATATAACTGGTGCCAGAAGATATACCTTGTGGAATACTTCATCTGTTCCCAAGGGTCAGAAATGATACATGGCAGGCATGTGTACCATCATTCTTGTATATAACTGTTACTGAATTATCGTGTGGCTATGTTGTTGTGGGAGCCCATCAGATGACATACATTTTTTGATATTTTGTTTTTTTAATGTCAGTCAAAGAAAATGCTGTTCCTGTAAATCTAAGACAGCATGGAAATGTTGTAGCTGATTTTTTTTTTTCTTTTTGTTGATTTAAATGAGAGATGAATCTTTGTTTTCTTGCACAATTCTGACTATGGTGGAAGGAGAGGCAGTGGACTCAACGTTGTAACATGTAGATCTTTTAAGTAAGATATTTTGTAGGCTTGTATTATGTTTTCTTATGAAGAAAATATACCTCTTTCTCTTGCAGGGGGCAATTCTGACAGGTCCTCCAGGTACTGGGAAAACACTTCTAGCTAAAGCTACAGCTGGAGAAGCTAATGTACCATTTATCACAGTCAACGGCTCAGAGTTCTTAGAGATGTTTGTTGGTGTGGGTCCAGCTCGAGTAAGTCTTTGCCCTTGCTCTTTTATTTCACTATTGGTTGTTGAAAGAATATTGTCAAGTTTGGGAGGCAAACAGTTTGATTATAGCTGAGGTTCTTTCGTCCATGCAAATTACTTTCAAGTGATGCCAGATGCCTGTCTAAACACACAAATCGTAGAGGTACCTTTCATAAAAGGATCTAATGCAGTTCAATATCTGGTTGCAGCCCATCAGGACCTTGAGGGTTTTCCTCTTTGCAGGAACTTAAGAAAATAAAACAGAGAACTCTCCAAGCTCTGCTCTGAAGTAAATTTACTAGCTGGGTCAGAAATATGTAGCTCATGTGACTGCTGCTATGGGAATGTCTCCTCCTGCTCTAAATTGTTCCTGTTTCTTTGAAGAACTTAATTCTCTTTGTGGTGTCAAACTCTTAGCTATAAATGTTTGTCTGGGACACACAAATGAGCTTCTGGTGGAAATAGGAGTCCGAGGGTCATGGAGCTATTGATTGATTTCTAGAGATCAGGTGATTCAAATAAGCAAATAAACCTGTGTGACTTTTTTTGGTGCTCTTTTGCCTTAGCTTTCAAAATAGCTCATTAAAAACATATTAATTGAAGTGAGTTAGCTCTGTTCCAGTACGTCCATTTTTCTCTAGCTCTTTTTTTAATTACAACTACATTTCAAGCATTCAGTTTTAAATCTATCTTCTCCTGTGTAGGAAGGAAGGAAGGAAGGACACTTATATCTGCTGAAAAGTATTCTATAAACAGGTTACTGATAATATTTTACAAATGAGGCGGGCAACACAAAAAAATAAGGTTCCTCATAATGTCCAAAATTTATATTTTATTTCCAACAGCTCATACCTTCACCAAACCCCAACCATCTTGTCTTAAGCCTTAAAAAGTATATTGCAAGGTGACACTTTTGGAAAACTAAGATTTGTTTGCTGCAGATTCTGCACACAGACTTTCTTCTGCTTAAGAAAGCTTACCATGATTTTTACTTCTGTTTAAAAACTAATTCTGCTGGCATAAAATGGAAGTGCTTTAGAGTCTTGATTTGAATTTGAAATTTGACAGGGAATGGCTCTTACCAGATATATGTGATTTTTATGTCCTGTGAAAACTCACAGGAAAATTCATTTTGACTCAGTTCTGTGAAGCCCTGAAAAACTGCAATGTTCATACGACCAGATGTGTTAGAGGTCAGCAGATAAACTTGCCAAGATTTGGTCCTTAGTTTGTCACACGCCACTTGCAAGCCTAGGTCTGTTTCAGTGGTCTTTTGCTGGACTTCTTCCAGTAATGTAAGTGGGAAAAGATAAGTGAAACCAGGTAATTTTGGGTCTTCTGAAAAGAGAAGAGGGAAGAGGAGGGGAGGGGGGGGACACATGCAGGTAGGCACAGAGCTTCGCACTGAGAATAACAGGAGCTGCTCAGAAAGTTAAATGCAGATGGTAGTTGGGAGTGGAGGCTTCAATGAGTGTGCAGAGGGTGACTGGAAATGTGTAAGGAAATTAGCATGGGGGGAAGTAGATGCAGAACTGGGTAACAGGGTAAAAAAACATGGATGGTAACTGAAAAAAGTAACTGAACACCAGAGGGTATGGAGATAGTGATCACGTATGGAAGATGAGCGGGCCGTGAAAAAGGGAGGATGCAGTGTAGAAGGGACTTTAACAAGAAACCATAAGTAAAGAAACTGATCCATGCCCTCTGGGAAAGTATTAGTTATCCTGAAATAATAATGGTACTCAGAAACTACCTTGTCGTTAGCTGTCAATATACCTGAAAAGCCCCAAAACAAAGTGACTTAACCTTTCCCTGCTGGTCTGTGCAGATGCCTATCGGTTTTCAGTACAGAGTGAAATCTGTTGACATAGCAGTTGCTGCTTTGGCTATGAATCAAGGTTTCAACACAGTTGATAATTTCTGCTGCCTGTAGAAAACAAAAGGAGAGTGTGTTTTAGTTTCATTTCCTATGAATTTAGTAGATAACACAGTTGTTAATTATGCTAAATTGATTATTTGTGAATTTGGATATGCTAGAATTAAAACTTTTTTTAGTGTATATGCATTATGGTAATTTTTAGTTCTGTTCCTTCTGAAAAATAGTTGTATATTTCTGGATCTCTGTCTCTTTCCAACCAAAAGATAGTTTGCTTTGAGCATCTGATACTTTTTCCCCATTTATCACATTCCTTTATGCTTTATTCATTGTAATTTTTTAAAATTCTGTTTACAAATCAGTGACTTTCTGTAGTAGAGTGTGCTGTCCAAAATTAGTATCTCTTCACATCTGCTGTACATTGTTTGTCACCAGAGAAGCCTTCTCTAATTGCATCTCTAACGTACACAATAGTAAAGTTCTGAGCTGTGTGTAATTCCCACTCAGGTCAAAATTTTTCCATAATTTTTCATTTCCTGTTTGCTCCAGTTTAATTCCTCAGTTGTAGATCTGTTAACTCGCTGAACTGTTTTTAATGAGGTCCTTTAGATATATTTGCAAGCCAAGTAACATCATAATGTTGCATCTTAAAGCCAATCACATTGTGGTGTGACTGCTACAGCAGAATTTGATACATAATATCTTTACTTATCTGAAAGTCCAAAAAAAATGTTCCACTATTTCTTAGGTCTTAACCTTAGATCTTAGCTTCCAGACTTCTAGAAGTTAATTTGGCTTCCAAATAAATATTTGGAGGTGAATTCAGTTTTTCTAGCCCATGTAGTTGAGACACAGTATGGCTAAGAGTCAATATTTATAACGGCATATTCTTAAGAGTACAGTGGTAAGCGCTTGTAAGTAAGCCTTGAGTTCACTGTAGGAGCTACATCACCCTGTTCTAACTGCAGAAAAACTTGAAAGATTTTATTTCCTTGGTATGGAGAACTACTGTGTGGTAGCATGCCTGCTCACATTCCAGTTCTGCTTCTAATGCTGTACGTTAAAGAAGAGCTTAAAAGAGAAATCTTGCTTTAAATTTTGAAGTTTGGAAGCTTTTAGAGCTGAAGTTGAAGATATGTTTTAGCTATTCAGAAAAAAGTGGCTACTTCTTAAGACTTTTAAGTTGTTTAATAATTTATGGATTGAGGAAGGATTTGTCAACCAGTGGGCCTCCGCATTAGTGATTCTTGCTGAGCAGCAGCTGCAGTGTAACTTACCACTGCCTTGAGAGCCGGCTGGAGTCTTTGGAATACTTATTAACAACCATCCTCAATGAAAGTGATACTGTTACTGATGTACCTCTTCGCTTCCCCTCCTCCTCACCCCCCAACTCTGAACAATTACAAACCAGTCTGATACATATTCTGTTCTCTTATTAAGGTTAGAGACTTATTTGCTCTTGCTCGGAAAAATGCCCCGTGCATTCTCTTCATTGATGAAATAGATGCAGTAGGAAGGAAGAGAGGAAGGGGCAACTTTGGAGGACAAAGTGAACAAGAGAACACACTCAATCAGCTTCTAGTAGAAATGGATGGTAAGTATTTAATATCCAATATTACATTATAATAACAAGCATAAGGGAAAGAACTAATACGCTTGTTCAGACCTGTCAACCAAGATTTGGGTTCTAGCTTAAATATGAAAAGGATGGTGACTAAAATGAAGGATGGTGACTCATTTTGCCACAGCCTGATGTTTTGCTAAAATTCATTCAGAAAAAAGAACCATCATTCTGCATTTGATAACTCTTTGTTACAGTTGAATAGGCCAAAAAAAATTCTTTGCATGAGACCAGTCTGTAATTAAAAAAAAAAAGTCATCCGTGCTGGTTCTGCAATTTCCTGAGCAGTTAATCTATTATTGCATTTTGAAGATAAAGCAGGATTTGATACAGTACTTCACAAAGCAGAGCCCAAGGCTGGTTTTTTGCTTGTTATGAAAAGCTGGACAATGGTCTAATAAATGGAAGTATTTTCAGCTTTAAGATCATTTGTTTAAGCTGTCAGTTCTTATGTGGCCCTATAAAGCAGACAGTCTTTGTATTTCTGTTTTATTTCTTTCTTGGAAATTATACTTATGTTTACTTTCTCTTTATTACATTTCTTCAACAGGATTTAATACAACCACAAATGTAGTAATTTTGGCAGGTACTAACAGGCCGGATATTTTAGACCCTGCTCTAATGAGACCAGGACGCTTTGACAGGCAGATTTACATTGGTAAGTTTTTATCTGCATTGCTGTACTTCTGCATTTGTAGAACAGCACTGAAATCACTGCAACTGTTTACATATGTAACTTCCTTGCACACATTCAATTAGAATATATATATGTGAAAAGTAAAAGCATACTTTTTTTTTAATCTTAAAGGACCCCCAGATATAAAAGGAAGAGCATCTATTTTCAAAGTTCACCTTAGACCTCTGAAATTAGACACCGTCTTAAATAAAGATAACCTAGCAAGAAAACTCGCATCACTAACACCTGGTTTTTCTGGTAAGTGACCCCTAATGCCACTATTCTGCATTTTCTATATAAGCTGTAGATATTTTATTTCCCTACTACTTCTGGTTTTCTTGCACTTGGTCTTCTGAATGACACTCTTTATCTACTGGTACAGCATGAAATTCTCTTTGCCTTTTTGAGTAAGTAGGAGATTTCTGAGGGTCTTAAGTTTCATCTGCCTCGATCAGGGGGACATACCAAATGGCAGTTTTCTTTGTCTACAGTAAAAGCAATCCAGAGATTTCTCATTGCTATCACTTGTGTGTGTATTCTTCCTTTTAATACATTTGTTGGATTCTTTGAGCACTACTAGTGAAGACCTGGGTTTTGTGGTGTTTGTGTGCACATTCTGTAGAGGGATTTCTATTTCTGGATATAAACACTTCTCCCTGGAAAATGTACTTTAACCTTGTGTTGAATTAGGAATGGATGTAAGAACTTTCATTACTGTCTTGTAGTTTAATTCACGTAAAATGTGTTGACCAGTAATTGAATTCTCCACTATTTTTGTGATCTGTATAAAATTGGTTTCTGAGGTCTGATTGTCAAAACTTCTGGCAATTGCAGTGATGATGTTTAAACTAAGTTATCTCAATAGCATTACTGCAAATAATGTTAACAAGACATGGATGGCTTGAAGCCAGTAATATGGAAGGATATCCTCTAGAGATACATCAAAGTCTGAGCTATTACTGGATCCATATGTAGGAAATTTATTCTGCTAAGTATATACAACTCTTAAGTGTAGTCTGTTGCTGACAGAAAACTTACAGAAGGTAGGATATATCAAACAAGTACTTAACTGGTAATAAGTTTTATTTGGTAGCTGTCTACCAAAGAGAAAAATCCTAAAGCCTATAGCCATATTACGTGTATTAAAGAACTCACCTATGTGTAATGAACTATTTCAGGGAGGATTACCTTTGGTTTTCTATGAGAATCTCTAGAAATCTACTTCTATATAAAATTATCTTTATGCTAGACTGAGAGAAAGTTGTTGGAAATGATCAATAATTCATGCCTTCTGCTTTTAGGTGCTGATATTGCTAATGTTTGTAATGAAGCTGCTTTAATTGCTGCAAGGCATCTCTCAGATGCTATAAACCAAAAGCATTTTGAGCAAGCAATTGAAAGAGTTATTGGAGGTAGGTGAATCACATCAGTCATTTCTCAAAATTTGTAATACAGTAGGTGACTTCCTTTTTTTATATATATTGAAAGCATGGCTTTCTGTATCTTTCTGCTGTTCTTCAAGGTTGTTGTTTGTTTTTTTTTTTCTCCTAAAGATACTTGAGATTTAGGAAAGAAGTATCCTGTCTGTGTTACTGACTTGTGTAATGGAGAAAGGGGTAGAGAGAGAAACTTTGTCAGGACATTTTTCTAATTTCTTCAAAATAGCAAGAGGAATAGCTATTTGAATTTGGCAATGCTTTTTACTGCTGTTAGCCTGGAATAGTCTAGAAAACTATTTTATTTTTAAAGTGCAAATGTTTTATTTAAATCTTCGAATATTCTTAAGAACTTATACTTTGAAATTAGAAAATCTGATCAAGGACAAGGTTACAGTAAAACCTGGAAGATAGAAATTTCTAAAACTTGCAAGTTTTTTTTTTGTGTTTTTTTTTTTAAAAAAACTTTTTCTATAGATTGCATACATGGCATCTAAGTATTACTTACCGTCTTTCTAAATAAGATAAAGGATTTCAGAGGAGAAAGGTATGTCTGAAACTATTAATCAAATTTATTTTATAAAGGTTTGGAAAAGAAAACTCAAGTACTGCAACCGGAGGAGAAAAAGACAGTAGCATATCATGAGGCAGGGCATGCAGTTGCAGGATGGTTTTTGGAACATGCTGACCCACTCTTAAAGGTAAAGGAAACTTAATTTGATGTAGTAACTTAATAGTCGCATGGACAGCTTCTCTTTCTTCTCTTCCCACTCCCCCCACTGTTGAGAGAGTATTAAAGTATGTAATCTTGCAAAAGATAGTGTGTGTAAATTTTAGAGTACTTTTTTTTTATTCACTTTTTGTAGCTTTCTTAACTGTTTCTGACTAAGCTGTTACAGGGTTTGTAGCATAAAAGTTCTTAGTGAAAGGGGCTTGGTCTTCCCATGAATCTGCCTGCTTTGATAGCTGCTTTTTCTCTGAGGCTTTTAGTACATATCAATGGTTTAGTTAATCTTACCAGCTTGTGCAGGTAGATGTCTCTTCAGGAATATAACTATAAAAATGGTCTAGAGACTGATCTTAGTTTTAATTTGCTTCTTGCATGCACAGCTTGACAAGTTGAAGATACAGGAAGAAGCACCTATATCTCCCAAACTTGCTTTAACTTTTCATAGTTTTGCTTGGCTGTGTTCTTAACCTCGTCTGGCTTTCAAGCTTAAAATTCATCTTGTACAATTTACTGCTGGAAGGAAGGACATTAATAAACATAGAAACTCCTCCAACTATTCAGAATACTAAAGATGCAGAAATGCTATGTCTGTTGCAGAATACTTAAAGGCCAATACATAACTCTAAAAGAATTGTGGATTTTCATTAAAAGATTTTAAAAATAAATACTATACAATCTTTGGAAAAGATATGACAGTGGTCTTACCTTTCTTTTCCAGATATTCTAGTAGTTGTTATCCCAGTTTAGAACTAGCCAGGGCTTTTAAGGATAAATCACAATGAGGGCAAAACTGTAAGTGGAAATAATGTCTGAATTAAACTTCAAGGGTGAGTATGGTATAGGTTGTGGTATTAAAAATTAAGTCAAACCAAAGAATGTTTTATGTTTTTAACACTATTTAGTTCTAGCGTTCTGTTCATTTTGATTGTAGGTATCTATTATCCCACGTGGTAAAGGACTGGGTTATGCTCAGTATTTACCCAAAGAACAGTATCTTTATACCAAAGAGCAACTACTTGACAGAATGTGCATGACTCTGGGAGGACGTGTATCTGAGCAAATCTTCTTCGGAAGAATTACAACCGGTGCCCAAGATGACTTGAAGAAGGTGACCCAGAGTGCATATGCTCAGGTATGCGCAGAGTTGTGGGGTTTGGGTGTTTTCTTAGAGTTTTCCTTATCTACTACCTAACAGTAATATTTTGAAAGGATGCAATTTGATCAGGTATGTCCCTCAAAAGCCTAGTTTCAAAAAGTATTATACGACTACACATTATGCTGTTGTTGTATAGAGATGTTGATGATTGAAGTGTTTTATTATACTCTTACAACAAGAGTCCAGGCTTTGGTTACTATCCTGTATCTGCTCACAGGAACATAAATGCCACAGTTTGGTTCGAATATGTGTGGAAATATATACTTGTAAAATGGAATTTAGTGTTCTGGTTTGATCATTTGATCCTACTTTTACAATTGTCCAGTTTGAAGACCCAATTTGGATTCACGTGTGTAACTAAATCCAGAAAACCTTGTATTTAGGCAGTATTTGCTGTCAATTAAGGCTACTGAAATTAGTTTGTTTGTACCATATTAACTAGTGCAGATGAGTAATTGGAAACATTATCAATGTAATGACTCACTTAAATGTAGCTGTGTGCTACGCTCTGGTGCTTTATTCCATTTCCTGCATCAACACACGAGCTGTCATTTTGTAAGACGCCCAACGGTGAGCAAGAGGGACATTTCAGGGTGCATGTCTCTTCCCCTGCACAGCACTTGCCCCCCACCTCCCAAAACACACCCGCTTTCTGGTCTCTGTGCTGCTTGTTACCCCAGTTCTGGAAGTAAATGTGTAATGAAATGCTGTTAATGTTAGTTTTGTGGGACCTTCATTGACTCTTGTTTAATTCTAAATTAAAAAATGTTTTAATAAAGACTTCTGTTCATGTGAACCAGACACTGTCTCCAGAGACAACTAGGGGTTAAAATAAAAAGTATTGGTATTTTCTTAAAGAAGCAGGTTAAGGAGCCTGGTTCTAATGCTGAGATCTCTTTGAATTCTGAATATTCTTTGTCATACCTATATTCAACTTGCAAGGCCAAGCAGAGAAGGTGCTGCTTTAGTAACCGTCAAATTGATAGTGACCATGGAATGCAAATATAAATAGCAGTTTGAACTTATTTCTGCCTCTGAAGTAAAACGCAACTTAAAACATGCAGATTTGGCAACCAGAGGAGTTAATACTCAGTAATGAGTCAAGCAAGATAAGAATCACTTTTACCTTTGTAGGGGGGTGTCTTGGGATGAAGTATAGCATATGATTTTTAGATATGATAGGACAAAATCTTCAAGACCCTCTACTTTAATCCTTAAGTTAACTTATCTGTATGGGTGAATGAAATGTGTTGTGGTTTTGAAGCATTTTGAATTGGAAAAATGCTTACATTTCTAGTAAAGGAAAAGTTTTGCTGCTTAATGAAGGCTGAAGTGTTTTTTTTCTGTCATATCTTATGTACATCATGAGTGACCACCTTTCAGTGGTGGCATTTGGGTGCTTCAATTTAATCATTAAAAAGGAGTAAGTGAAAGTCAACTAAGGTAGTTTAGCTTAGATAGACTTGAGTTTTCAGGGGAGGGTTTCGTTTTAGAGGAAAAGATTGGGTCATAGCAACACGACTTCCTCCTCTCTGTTTGTTTACCAGATTTTACATCAACATACCCTAAAGTCTTACTCTCATTTGTTTGATTTTTTTTCCCTTTAATTTTTCTTTGTTTTTTCCTTGTTTTTTTTCTTCAGATTGTTCAGTTTGGTATGAATGAAAAAGTAGGGCAGATTTCCTTTGACCTCCCTCGTCAAGGAGACATGGTACTAGAGAAACCTTACAGTGAGGCAACTGCCAGGTTGATAGATGAAGAAGTACGGTCGCTTATTAACATTGCCTATGACAGGACAGTAAGTCTTCTGACTGAGAAGAAAGCAGAAGTGGAGAAGGTGAGCATTACAATATTTTTAGCTGCCAAATTCCAGCTGGTAAACTGGAATCTGGATTGAACTAAATAGATTAAAAATAGTGATTATATATAAAGTATATGAGAAAGTTTGCTTAAAAACTATTCAATGTAGTTTCGAGTGTGTCACAAGACTTCAAATAAGTAAATAGAAATCTCCTTTTGTGTTGCAACACCTCTGAGGTTCTCATTAACTTGACTTCACATCCCTCCTCCCTTATAAGGTCAATATTCATTTGGAAAGTTGGAGGGAAGAGTCTGTCCACTACAGCAGGCTTTAATAGATGTACTAGAAAAGTATGAAAGGGAAACCCAAAACGCAAACATGAAATACTAACATTCCAATTCATTAGGCTAAAAGAAGCTCCGTAAGAAGGGAAGTCCATATAACTTCCTTCCTCTGAATTCCTTTTTGAATGTAAAATAGAAAGAATCTTCCTACCAACTGCCTTTCCTGCTCCCTGGCTGCTTGTGATCTGCCCTCGCTGCAGCAGAGTGTACCCTTGTGCGTATTTTCTTCCTCCACAGCAGAAAGCCTGATACAGCAAAAGGAAAATTTTCCAGGGTAGGCATCTGATAGGCTTCCTGAGCAGAAGACAACTTTGTATGGATTCAGTAAATGGTGGTGTATTAGATCACCATCCCCAAAAAGATACTGAGCATGGTTTGTGCTGAACAATGCACTGGCTGACCCAAGGTTACAAACTACACTGGTAGGGTGTTCCACAGATTGTAACTTCCTGGTGCTCTTCAGTTTGTAACATAAGGGTAGCCCTATTGAACCATCTGGTTTGATAGGAAGGGAACACTTGTTTTCATCAATAGCTTAATGTCTTGCATCAGGAGCCTTTTGGCAGCAGAGGAAGCCTGCTGCTGTTCTGAAGCAACAAGAACAGCAACAGTAGCCTTAGGGAGGGTATTCTGCCAAATCTTAAAAGTAGGATTAAAAAAATGGTATTTTTGCTACCTAAATACTCACAAGGGAGAAACATCGTGTATTAAGTGAACTCCGAGCAATCTTTTTTTTTTTTTTTATCAAAATTAATGAGTACTGGGTTTGGTCTGGAACGCCCTTAACAAACTCTTCCAAAGAGACCTAACTTAGGTATTTTGTGTGTGACATAACTTATTGCTATTCCAGGTTGCCCTGCGACTACTGGAGAAAGAAGTACTTGATAAAAGCGATATGCTAGACTTGCTTGGCCCGAGACCATTTGCAGAAAAGTCTACTTATGAAGAATTTGTTGAAGGTACAGGAAGCTTGGATGAGGATACTTCACTACCAGAAGGCCTTAAAGACTGGAACAAAGAGCGTGAAAAAGAGAAAGAGGAGACAACAGCTGAAGAGGTTGCCAGGCAGATCAGAGGAGGGATGCCTTTTTAACTGCAAAGTGTGTGGTGATGCTGACTTGCACTCTGGAAGAGAAACAAACTCACCTAGTTTGTACTTCAAAACAAAACAAAACAAATATTTATTCAACCAAACTGTATTAGGGATGGGTGGAAGAGTGATCTCTTGTGATAAGGATATTCTGCTCCCAATTTACATATGTGATATCATCAGTTCACTGGTAAAAGATGATCATCTTTCATTTGTCAACTGAGGAAACACACATTGGATTTGAGCTGCAGTGGAATGCCAGAACCGAGCCTCTCAAACTTTGAAACAGTTCAGATTCACGCACAAACTTTGTGGCACTGGTCTCTTTTTTTAAAAATGTATGTAAGCTTAAAGTACATTAAAGTTTTTTGATTATTCATCTAAAGTATACCTGTGTGTGACCTGTTTCCAAAAAAAAAAGAATCGTTGCATTGTTGAATGCTTAGCCAAAAGTCTGGTCTTACAAAGTACTGGCTTTGCAAAACTATCAGCTCTTTCGTCTGACCCTTTCCCCCTCCACCTTTCATTTTGATTTTAAAAAGAATTTGTTTACAGAGAACTGCCATGTAAGTTGACTGTGAAACTGGACACCCACTTAAGTATCTTAAAATAAACTCATGGTTCAGTGTCTTTAAGTCTGAAACTCAGTTTGGCTCCTGCAGTTTTATTAGTCAGTTTTTTACAGAGTTCTGTAAGATATTGAACATATGAATGTGTTGTGTAAATACAGTTTGAGTCAATAAAATCAGTACTTTTCTGAACAAAGCTAGTCTTTTTTTTTGTTGGTTTCTTGGTATAGAATTGAGACCTATGGAAAACTTCCTCTTAAGCATAAGATTCTCTTAAAGTAGGGTAGCAAGATTGTGCTTATAAATACCAAGACCAGCAGCCAAACCCAAAGTCACTAAATCATGCTGTCAGAGTTTCATATTGGTTTGCTGAATTTAAAGCTTTATTTTTATTTATTTATTCCTCTGCTTAGTTGAATACAGTTGTCTTAGTATAGTCCTCTGCTTCTGGTTGTCTACTGCATGCTAAGGATTTATCAGCTGGAGAATTCAGCTATTCAAGAATTAACTGATGGTCTCCCTGTCCCAGAAGAAGAGAGGGAAGTGGGAATGGTGGGGTGGTGGTTAAACGGGAAAGAGGAATGAACTAAGCTTCTCTGGTGGACAACAAATCCTTTAAGGCTTATGACTGAGAGAGCAGGCTCAGGGAGTAACGAGTGATTGATTCCATCTGTATGTTGCAACATACTGGAAAGGAGGATGACAAAGGAAAAAGTTGTCTCTGAAAGGTCAGACACAAGCTCTTTGCTTGAATTATTTGAAGTAAATTGTTTATGGAAATCATTCTTTTGGGATTTTTTTTTTTCCTTCATGATGGTGTTGCCGTCTGATGTTGCCTGGCTTTGCAGTGAAGAGGAACAGGGGAAACAGCAAGTACATCAAGTGAGGGCATATTTACTGGGCATTTTTAATTGTTAAACAACACTTCTGGGTATCACTATTGCATTTGTTGTTGTAGAATGAATGGTAAGCAAGAGAGTATCCTGAATAAAACTAAACTTCAGTTCCTGTATTATTGGAGTCGAAGTTTGGAATGATTTATTGCAATAGTAAGCTTGTTCTATAAAACTTGAATCTTGCACACACGGCAAAGTGGTGATTGATTTCTGTGCATAAGCTCTAGTGCTGTACCTTATGTGTATTCTGTATTGATGCCTCGTTTGTTCTATTGCCCCTCCCCATTTAGCTGAACGCTTCTTGCTTGGAATAGGCAACTTGCAGTGCTGAGGACTACGGGTGCTTGTTGTAAAGGGCAGAATTCTGCATTTCCTCCTTCCTTACTTAAGAAAACCACCCCACCCCCCCAACTTAACTCTTCACAGTGACACTACCAGGCTGTAAAAGAATCATCCCCTCTCCAGGAAATGTTTTCTCTTACTCCCTGTTCATGCTGTCTACTTTTAAATCTCACTCTTGTTTAGTTGCAGCATGTAATTAATAAGCGTATGATAACGTAAAGGAGAGGCAAGTCCTTTGGCCCTGATTTTAAAGCATTAACTTGCTCTGTGTAGTCTTACCTCAGAGAGTCTTAACATTTTGTGCCAGAAGTGGCAGAAGTTGACTATGCTGGGATTTTGGAATCAAAAGAGAGAGACTAAAAGAAAAAAAAGGCTGTTTACCCAACCTGCTTCTTTAAAGAGGACTGTTAGCTTCCTCCTACTCACAAATTTAAGACTTCAGGTGGTTTAACGTAAATCAAGAAAGCTGGGTTTAATCTGTGCTGTGGGTGCCGATGAGGCCAGATGAATTTTTGTTGCAAGCACGTTGAGCAGCGCTGCTTCAACTCGCAGGGGCTTGCGGAGCACGGCGGCAGCCACCGAGTGCCCTGCTCCTCCCAATGCTGGGAGAAGGAGCAGGTTTAGACCCTCTTTCCCAGCCCGGCCTTGTTCCCAGGGGGTGACTGCCTTTTCCTAAGGAGATACAAATGCAAGAGAAGAAATGGGGAGAAGTAATGTCAGGCTGCAGAGAAATCGAAAGCCTGCACTGGCTTGGTTAAGGTGCTGGCAGAGGTGCTTGTGTCTGGGTGGTACTGGGAGCTGCGCTTCTAGACCTCCTTAGGTCTGGCTTGTCCTGGCAGCCTGCGCCTGTGTATTTTTCTCCGTGGCCAGGTGCAAAGCAGTAAAATGGAGAGAAAATGAAGGTGGGCCTGGCACAGAAAGAAAAGGTGCAAGAGAGTATGTTGAAAATCTAGGGGATAAATGGCAAACACATAGGTGAGGAATGTGAAAAGAAGAGGAACAAAGCTAGGTGGGACTCAGCAGGTAGATTCTAAAAGAGATGTTTCCAAGGAACAAGCAGGAAGTTCTTTGAAAGGAACTGCAACCGAAGGGATTGTTCACCAAACCTTTTACCAAAACAAGTTTTATATCAGGAAAGGAAGATGATTAGAGCTGTTTGACTGAAGAGGAACAGGAACCATTTGTGCTTTCCACAGCTTTCTTACTGCTTACATGCAATCTGATCTGCTGCCAATGTTCCTACTACTGGTTTCAGGGTCATCTTGGTGGGTTGTTCTAGGTTGTTTTTTTTCCCTAAGATCAGATGGAAGATCTGTCTCCTTTTTTTTCTGAAGAGGGCATTAGTTTGCCTCCCCCACCTCCATTTAGTGAAGGTGGGGGAAATTTTAGAAATTCGCATGAAACAGTTGCAAGTAAACACACGTGAGAGAATGGCTGAGTCAAAGCAGGATCAGAGGACGTGTTCAGGTCTGGATTCCACAGGCTCAAAGTATATGTTCTGGATTTTGAACCAGCATACAAAAAGCAATAAAGAATAGGCTGCTTCACCAAATGAATAACTCAATCATTTAGAAATTCCAAGATTCCTGGCATTTTTAAAGTATTAACTCTTTGGGTTTTTTTCACAGTAATATCAGAATGCATAGCTGGGTCCTAGTTGCGAATCCTGTATTACACCAAAATGCAGTCCACAAGCTGTAAGGTGGTTGGCTTTTACTTCATTCAGCAGAAGCTCTGCTAGTGCTTTAACTGAAGCGTGTGCCACAGCTGCGAGGGCAGGCTCTGAGCCTGTAACACTCGCTGGTGAAGCTAACAGCCTGCCACTTACAAAGCAGCAGCTACATTTCCAGGTTTAATGGCTTTATTGCCCATGGATGGGGACATATATTGCACTAAGCGTTAATTTCTCTTTACTGCATACTCTGTTTTAGCTTAACCTCATGCCATGAAAAATACATAGCCACAACATATTGCAACATTTATAAAATGCATATTTAAAGGTGCTCTATTGCAATTCATAAATGCTTTATGCCTCTCTAGTCATTGCAAAGAACGTGCCCCCCCTATGAATTTGCTGACTCCATCATGACCCTTCAAATGGTAATCAGGCCAGCCCTCCCAGTCTCTGTCTGTACAGCTGTGCCAAAGCCACTTTGGTTAGTGTGTTCCAACCCATGAAGTCACTTTGTATGAAAAATTCATACTTGATTAAAACTAGTTTAGTTCCTATTCAGCGTAGAATAAAATTGGGCAGACAGCTTCAGCTTATGTGATTAACAGTTGCCCGGTTCATACACTTTATAAAATACTGTCTCATTCCCTGAATCCCAAACTAACAAAACATAACTTCATCTTGTTAGGAGCAATGGATCTTTGGAAATTACACTATGTTTGTAAAGGGCCTTTTTAAGTATTGAGCAACGTTTTTGCTTAGAAAGTGCTTCTGAAGGCGAGAAGAAAAAGAGCAAGGAGTTTCTGAAACATCTGAAGTTTGGATTTCCGGAGGGTTTCTCCTTTATTTGCTTGTTTTGTTGCCTAGAAACTGACCTAAATAAGAGACTCTGTGACTCCACGTAGACAGTGTTCTCTGGTAGAGGCTCTCGAATGGAGAAGGGCTGTTTAATTGATATGAGCAGAAACATAAAGCATGCCAAGAAGAGCAAACGCCCAACAGCCACTTTGTCAAGGCAGCAAGTCAGCTGGGTAAGACAAGAGACCCTTCTGTTTCAGCTTTAGCATAAGCAGATAAACTGTTGTTTATCTTTCATTTTGCCAGCTGTTTTGAATATTGTGCATAAATGCTTTTAATTGTACTTTACCCTTAATTTGCCCAGACAGATATCCATAGCACCTATAGGTGTGGTGGTGAACTAGGCAGTGAGATTTATCAACACATAGTCTCTCCTGCCATGTTCTGTGGAGTATCTGAATTTCAGCTATATGGGCTACGTGCAATGGAGATAGGAACAGCACCAGCAATTTTCTGGTGATAGCCAGAAAAACAGGGGGCCAGCAGGATACTGATGTGCCACTTTAAACCCCAAGGGTCCTTACAGAACACATCACAAATGGACAGATTTCATATATATGTAATCTGTGATTATTCAGCTGCTAGTCATGAAGTCACATAGCATAAATCCAGCCTCTGCCCTGCAGCTCACGGGATATTTATATAGCACTGACTGCCCAAAACACTTCTGCTGGAGAGGATACTAATCTTTTTTATTTTGTTTTTAGAGGATGGGAGTCAAATATCACTGTTAAAAGTTACTGTACAGAATCGCTAAAAACTTTTTCTTCTTTTTATTATGAATGAATTTTGTTCCTGGCAGTTTAGTATTGTACATTTGGTACAGAATGAATACTTCAAACCCACAAGATTTTCTTACTCATGATTGGATGAAAATAGCGCAGCTCCATTTTGCAGCTTTTCATGCCTACTTTACGTCTTCTCTTGTACAACTTTAGGGATGACAAACTTTGTTTGGAAAAAAAAAAAAAAAGATCCCAAAGTAGCAACCTCTGTGTTCAGACTCCCAGGTCAAAGTCTTAACAGAATGCCTTACATTTGTCTCATGAATAGAAATGGCCTGATTTCCAGAAATACTGAGTGTCCTCAGTTCTCAGTGACCTCAATGGACTCTAAAGAGCACCTCTAACATCCAAGACTCGTGCTCTTCTTTTTCTTTTTTGAAGCCTAAATATGGATTTATAAGCTTAATTATTAGAAATCCAGATTTGAGAATTTGGGCTGGAAAATAGCGCACCTAATTTCTTTATTCATTGATTTCTTCTTCATCATCTTCAAATGCTTCCTCTCCATCATTTGCTGTTGCTTCTTGGTATTGCTGGTACTCTGAAACCAGATCATTCATATTGCTTTCTGCTTCTGTAAATTCCATTTCATCCATTCCTTCTCCTGTGAACCAGTGGAGGAAGGCCTTTCTCCTGAACATGGCCGAAAACTGCTCTGAGATCCTTTTGAAGAGCTCTTGAATGGCAGTACTGTTGCCAATGAATGTGGAAGCCATCTTGAGGCCACGAGGAGGTATGTCACACACAGCCACCTTGACATTGTTTGGGATCCACTCCACAAAGTAACTACTGTTCTTGTTCTGGATAGCCAACATCTGCTCATCAACCTCCTTCATGGACATGGGACCACGGAAGACGGTAGCCACTGTCAAATAGCGCCCATGCCTTGGGTCACAGGCTGCCATCATATTTTTGGCATCAAACATCTGCTGAGTGAGCTCTGGAACGGTGAGTGCTCGGTATTGTTGGCTGCCCCGGGCTGTCAAAGGAGCGAAGCCTGGCATGAAAAAGTGGAGGCGTGGAAAAGGGACCATGTTTACTGCCAGCTTCCGGAGATCAGCATTTAGTTGGCCTGGAAAACGCAGGGATGTAGTTACCCCACTCATGGTAGCAGAAACCAAGTGGTTTAGATCGCCGTATGTTGGAGTGGTGAGCTTCAGGGTGCGGAAGCAAATGTCATACAAAGCTTCATTGTCAATGCAATAGGTTTCATCTGTATTTTCAACCAGTTGGTGGACCGAGAGTGTAGCATTATAAGGCTCCACCACTGTATCAGATACCTTTGGAGAGGGCATGACACTAAAGGTATTCATTATCCTGTCTGGATATTCCTCTCGGATCTTGCTGATGAGTAAGGTTCCCATGCCAGATCCTGTCCCTCCTCCCAAGGAATGAGTGAGCTGAAATCCTTGCAAGCAATCGCAGTGTTCACACTCTTTTCTTACTACATCAAGCACAGAGTCAACCAACTCTGCCCCTTCTGTATAGTGTCCTTTAGCCCAGTTGTTTCCAGCACCAGTTTGTCCTAAACAACACACAATAGGGAAAGAAAATATACAAAATTATTGGTAAGGTTTGGTATTTGCATGCCAAATGGATTCACGTCTGTAACAAAAGCTGCTATAAATCTGTCAGGTAGATAACTGTCCTCTTCAGTTTTGCCTACAAATGTCTTTGGAAGTATCAACATAAACTTTTTATATAGTCTCCTTTTGCCTCAAATCCCTGCTAGCCTTCATTAATGCCTTTGGGTGGTTTTTTTCTTTTTTGGTATTTAACCTTCCATAAATGCAAAGATGGTCTTGACTCCTTGTTTTGAAAGCTTTCACACTCCCGACCCTGCTTATTCCATAAGCACAAGATGACTGTTTAATATTTAAATGCTTTCTGTTTATAAGGTCCATGATGTATACCAAGTTAAATCACAGATACACATTTCTAAATGAAAGGTTCTTGGACTGTTCCCGTGAGACACAGAGGTATTGTTTTCATTCAAGGACAAGGCTGGGCTTCAGAAGTCCTATTTAAGTTGTTATATCAAGAACCATGGCTTTTTTAAATTCACCGTTACCTAGCCTGAATGAAAATACTGATCAGCAGAAGCTTCAAGAAAGTTATTACAGAAGCTTGGAAGTTATTAAGCACCTTTTAACTTTTACTGATTTCCCTACAAACTCACTATTCTTCAGTATCTGCAAAGCAACTTGCAAAATTGGATCACTGATGTTTCATGAGCCCCTTATTTTCTCCCCAAGGCTTCCATTTTCCTTTTACATGCCACTCAATTTATTAAGATGGACAATCTGCATCCTTTGCTATGTCACTATTTTATTATTATTTAGATAACAAGGAGGATTAAATGGGGGACCGGTATTTTAATACTTCTGTTCCTCACAGTGACTACTCCATACATATATTGTGCCACATACGTGTCACTTAGTGGTAACTTAGTGGTAACTCTTGTTAAGTGGTAATCAGAAAGAGCAATAGTTTCAGAATTAGGTATAGGGCTGTCAGCTTCTGCGTTGTTCTCCAACACCATCCCCTTCCTTCTTGTTACCACGTCTCATTTCAATTCCCAGTGCACTGTGTTGGTGCCAAACATATGAATCAGGGAAACTGCTTGCTGGGATATTGTTTAAATATGATGCACTTTATTTTCACTGCATAAATCCTTGGTTTCCTCATGATGTATTTTGTTAGCTAATGCATTGTTCTATATGTTGCTATATTTTTTTCTCTTTGAACCTAGGGAGCTCAACACTTCCTGCCCAGCTGGGCAAAGCACAAAGTAATATCCTTCCAGAATTGAACATGCTCATAACCATCAGTGGTCTGCTTAAGCAGATCCCCTACTACAGATAGGGCAGCACATCAGGCTGCACACTAACAAGCAGACACCACTCCAAGATGTAGATGGATCCTAACAAAGCCAAATTCTGAGTTTAGGACTTTATTTTGCAGACTGCCTCTTGTGTAAACATTGGACTAGATGATCTTAAAGGGTCCCTTCCAACCTAGGTGATTCTGTGATTATATTGTCCTTCTTCAGTGGGCAGTGAGATAAGAAAAGAATGGAGAAAGAAAGAAAAAGGAAAACAGGAACAAAGAACAAGGTAAGAAGAGAGTGGGAATTACTCTCACAAACATGGAAAAGATATTTTTCATGGGGAAAAAAGAAGAAATCAGTAGAGACTGATTTTACTTGCTTTTCTTTAGTTTGCAGATTATGTTTGGAGGTAAAACGCCTAATACAGAGGTAGACATCCTCCTTTTGGCCCTCAACCATGCTAGACTCCCTCAGTCTTAATATGAATCACAAAAATTCCTAGACACCACCAGTCTCTATTGCACTAATACAGCTTTTGTATTTAAACTGCTGAGTGTAACTGTAGCAGCGGCTGTCTACACCAATCCTAATGGCTTTCTTCCAGCCCACAACTATTGGCTGCTCCCGTGGTGTCACTACACTTGGTCCACTAGTCAGCCACCTGCCTAGGGTCTCCCACATTTTCATTTGAAACTTTCTGCTGTGCACACGTATATGCCCAGTAATCTGATTTCAAACCCACTGGCTCTATCAAGCTGTAAGACCACCACATAGAACATGTACAGTAAGCCCTGGAAGCTCCTGAGTTCTTACCCATGACAATACAGTACAGTCTGGAGGTGCCATGGCTCTGACAAGGCTGCCACACACCTGGAAATCTTGATCACGATCTTGTGAAACCGCACTGGATGCCCTCCACTTATCAGATACCTTACCGGATCTCTGAAAATCTCAGACAACCACATAAAATGATCAATTCCCACCAGGACTAAATCTCTAAGTTGAAAATGAGCCTGTGTCCACAAAAATGAAGACTTGGCAGATCTTTTGCCAATCCTGGAAGCTCTGCATTGTATGCAGCTTGTCTCTAGCATTCTGCCTCTTCTCACTGTGCACTGAAAGTCTACAGCAAGCAATCCCATAAGTTATCTGCACTCTTTGTACCTCCAGACACATTGAACGGTTTTTCTCCAACACATTGAACGGTTATTACACGTATTCAGGTTGAGCTGCACATGCATAGAAGCCATTTGTCTAATAGTCAGTTTATTTTTTTAATTTCTAAAATGGCAGCTATTTCCTGCAATCTTCTTTTTCTTCTTTCCTTTCTCCACTGCTTGAAATAAAAGACAAACCTGAGAAGACAGATCAGTAGCTTGCACGCTAAGAAGCCCAGTATGAACAGCCTTGGTACAGAACACACAATACGATTTAGAGAGGGAAGGACAGCTCCTTTGACTGGCTAACAGCCGTTTTGTGGTTGCCCATACCAGTTCACAAAACTTAAATTGGGCTGATATCTATGCAACAAAGCTAGCAGAGGCATACACAAGAAAAGAATGACAAAAGCAAAAAAGTACAAATGAGGTTAACAAGAGGAGATACATCAGAGTTCACAGCAGTTCCTGGTGGGCAATCGTATGCTGTTAGAAGGCCAGTAGACCTGCTGCTCTCATACAGCAAGTTCATTCCACCTGTGCTTCTTCACCTTTTAGATCACTACCTTGTCAACACAAGCAATAAAGCACAAGGATTATTCTGTGCCCACCTCAATCTCCTTCCAGTCTGACCTAAAATTACTGTATCTGGAGTATGTGATCATGTACTCAATATACCTGAATGAAATCCTGACTGATGGTCCACAGTTACCTGCTATGGAGACATGGGCACATGCAGGTATATACAAGAAGAGACAGAAAACATCTCCATCAGAATGAGTCCTAACATGCTGGCATAGAGCAAGTATGGAACTGCCAGCTTCTGCCACAAAATCCTTTGTGGGCCCAGGCCAGATATTTGAAAGAGAAAACAAAATGCTTTGTTGGCTTTTGACACAGAAGATCATTACTTCAGCGCTCAGGCAGCCATTCTGCATTATTCAGCAGGTTGGGAGAACAGTGCCTGATGCTGGCAGGGCCCTCAGTCAGATACAAGCTGATCACATGCTGTTGGTTCATTGTTAGCTTGGCAGGAAGGGAGTACAGTGAACTGAACTATTGTTGAAGACGCTCTGAATTGATTTTGCTCTGTTTTTACTGGTGGTATGCTAAAATGTAAAGCTCCAGTTCAGGTATTTCTATAGGTCAGGTGAATTCATTTTCAGAGGGCTTGTGTGGTCCATGCAAGACAGAGGGAGTGAAAGGAGAAACCTGAATATAAAAACATACTTCATAAAGTTGCCTGTCTCCGGCTCTTCTCCCCAAGATAACTTCTACATGTTGTAACTTAAAATTCCTTTGAAAGAGACCTTTAACATCTCTGCCACAGACTACACAGGAGAACAATAGGGATAACACTGAAAGTTAGTTAAAGGCTTAAAGTGACTCTGTGCGGCTTCTTAGTCCCCACCTCAACAGCAACAACCCGGACTTCAGTTTGTTTAATACCACCCAAATAATGTTTATCTTTTCTCTGTCTGTCCCTGGCATTGTTCCTTCCTTATGTTAACACAATATACCAAACTAAGTTACAACCTAAGCTTGCCTTGGCAGGAGGAAATGTGTTTTGTGGCTAGTGCAGACTTGGAAACCAAAAGGACAGGAGAGTTCTCATGGTAGCTTTCATTCAGGCTTCCTGTTTCAGCAAGTGGATCACAACTTTCACACGCTGTTTCTCCTTTAGTGCAAAGGCATAATGCTTCCATACTTCATAAGGATGCTATGAAAATTAACCCTGGCAATGTGTTTTTTTAAGTTTAGATGGAAGTACTACAGAAGTCCAGAGTAAAACAGTAAATGCCAAAACAACCCTCTGCAAGAACACTGCAAAACCAGAAGTTCCCCACATGCTCTTAGACTGTTCCTCACTATGTTGGAAAATAACCCAGTAACTGGCTATATATAACAGTGTTTTCCATATTGAAGTTGTTCTTCCTCCACTGTTTCCTATACTGTAAGGATCTGCTGAAAAAGTCGAATTACACAGCCCATAAACAATTTCATGCTCAAGCATTTAATGTGAATTCAACTGAAGAGTAGTCTGGTGGTTTGTGGTTGAGGTTTCCCCCGCCACCCCCCTGCCCCATCCATTTTCTGCAGAATTTCCATGCATTTTGTTGTAGGGCAGCGGTCTCAGAATTTCTCTGGAGTTCATATATATAGAAAGCAAATGTATTTTATCTGAATACCATAGGAAACTTTCAGTAGCTTGCTAATTGAAGAAATGACTAACAGAAAAATTACTTGTTTAGTTAACAGGATCTTTCAGCTGACTTACAAATAATTGGAATTGTATTGTTAAGCTATTAAGATTTCTCAGTACTAACGATCACTTTGGAACAGGGAGCTTAAATGCTTTTTGACCATTCCCTTGGTAATCAAACACCTGTTGGATAGTTTTGTTTTTTAAGAAGTGACATCCACATACCAAAGATGAAATTATCAGGCCGGAAGAGCTGACCAAAAGGACCAGATCGCACACTATCCATGGTTCCCGGCTCCAAGTCCACCAAGACTGCTCTTGGTACGAATTTCTGGGCTACAATACAAAGCAAGTATGCCCTTAGTGTTCTGAAATAAGCTAACACAGTTATAACTTTCAATACACAAATACAGTATGTCTAATATTATTAGTCAAATATAGATTGTATATGTATAAATATTTCTTATACAGGAAGTCATGGTGGTAAAAAACCCCAGCACCATTGGAAGAAATTAATTCTCCTTAAAAAACAGACCTGACATTTTGAGGGTCATACATATGGTATATTACATTTTGTAAGCTCTTTTTTAGCAATAGATATGAAGAAGGAAAGTTTCTGATTACAAAAAAAATAGTTGACATGTTCTTTATAAGAAAGTAGATAATCTTTTCTGTGAATAATGGGGTGAGTGAAGGGTTTATGTTCAAATGATCCTAATAAATTTCACAAGCTTTTATGCTTGAGGGATTCACCTCCACTGAAAGAGCTACTTGGTGTAGGTGGCACAGTAGTAGATTAGCACATCTACCACAAAGCACAAAATAAAGAATCTGTATCCAGTTGAAATTGTTCAAGAAAACTCATGAATTAATTTGAGCTGGACCAAAGATGAAACGTTTGAACTTGCAGGTTCATGTCAATAGCCCAAAGGACTCCTGATCCCCATTTTACAGTTAACACCCTTCAACACCAGACTGACTCAGAGGATTTGGGCTCCTTTGGTATCTTATTAATGAATCATCATAGAGTTCTCCATTTCCCATGGCCCAACCCTCTCAGTCATGAAATCAGAGATGGAGTACTACAGATGCAGGCTCATATAACCAACAGCTTAATTTGGGGCAATTGACAAGACACATCTGATGAAATAATAATATGTTAGAAGAGCAAATGCCTAGCATAGTGCTAAATAATAAACAAACCACCACCTCCAGACCCTAAGGACAGCCCCTTGTGCCATTTCTCTCTGCCTAGGGAGGTAACACCCAGTTACCAGTTTATAAGAAATAATCTTTCCTGTGTATAATGGGGTGAACTGGGATCACCTGAGGGGCTGATGGCACGCAAGGAGCATGACCAGATGTGTAATACAGCTTCACAGACCCGTTCACTCTCAGATCTCTGTGTCCCTTCCCACGGAGTCCCCTCTCCCGCACCCCTCCCCATCCCACACTTACACGATGATTCATTATAGTAGACATTGATCCTTTCCAGCTGCAGCGCTGAGTCACCGACATAGCCTCCGGCTGGGTCAATGCCATGCTCATCGCTTATCACTTCCCAAAACTAAGGGAGGAAAAGGAGAAGCGGGCTGGGAACTCCCCTGCGGAGCACCCCCGGTGCTGCCCAGCGCCCCGGCCCCGTGGCGGACGGAGTGGGGGCGGGTGGCTGGACCCGGTCCGGCCGCAGCTGCCGAATTCCTGGCGTGCCCGCCGCCCCTCCCTGCCCGGGACGGGACGGGGCGGCAAGGAGAGCCGGGCAGGCACCAAGGATTCAAACCCCGAACGGACAAACGGCGGCCGACCAGCTCCTCGCCCGGACGGGCTGCGGGGTTCGGGGAGGGAGGGGGCTGCTCGGACTTCTGCCGCCCTTGCCCGCTTTTGAGCCTCGGCTTGGCCGGTTTAAGCATAAAAATACCTTTTGAAAAAACATAAATTAAAAATAAATAAATAAAGGACCAAGTCCCTTTTGGTTTCGGCACTTCTCA
>KZ505666.1:2157235-2197445 GCA_002844005.1 Limosa lapponica baueri | reverse complement strand
GCGTTTTGGGGTATGTCATCGTCACCCGGCGAGGAGGTACTCCTGCCCTGCAGGCGGACATCACCGCCTTTCTCCTGTGACTCCTCGGCCTGCCGCCCCCTTCGGCCGGGCAGATACCGCAACCTTCACTGAAGCGGCAGCGTCCAAAGAAATGGGTGGGTGGACCTTCTCGGTGCCTTGCCAACGGCCATCTTCTCTGCATCGCTCTTTCCTGAGGCAGTTTCGCCCCAGAAAACAGATGATAAGCTGCTGTGTGTAACTTAGAAGGCAAAGCAGTCTGTTTGGAGACTTTCCTGAAAGCTCATGTCACCGCCCTGGAATATGCATAGCTTGAATAGCTTGACTTTTAATGAAAAGGGAGATTTTCTTTCCCCTCCAGAGAGGAAACAAGTTCCCACAACTACTGAATCTCCTTTATGGTCCCTGTAAGTAGCTGTTTCATGGTTTCCCAGGTAGAGAAAAGCTGCCTAATTTGGCTGCCTGTTTTAATGCCAGTGGGACTCTTCCGTGGGATGAGGGATGCCACTGTATACGTAGCCTATTCTGATATATAGCCCTGGTGGGAGGCATTCCTCTGTCTATGCACATCTTTCCTGTCTGACTGCATCTCTGCTGTTGTGCAAGAGCAGCCCTGAGGCCAGAGTTACAGGACCTCATTATCTGCTTGTCATCAAAGGTGACCCAGCAGGGACTCTCCAGGAGAAGAATCTTGGGTGCTTTCTCCAGCTTGAATACATTTAAGATAATGCCCATCAATCAATAAGTAATCCGCATATAACCCAAAATCTGTACCTAGGCTGGGAGGTCACATCCTTATTGCCTGCCCTTGTGTTGCTGTGACGTGACTGATGTCAGCCAGACTGTGTGCTCTGGGCTCCAACCTTGCCTTTTCATAAATGTTTTTCAGCAGGGCTAGCAGCTTCTTGCAAATGACCTCTGAGTAGCCCCCACACGCCATGCTATGCTGAGTCAAATGTCTTTCTGACATCAGTGAAGCAGCTGGAGGATCAGTGTGTTTGCCTTGCAAGCAGCCACCAGAGCAGGATTGGATACTATGTGCCTTTTTCTCTGCTGAAGGACTCAAATAAATGTCCTTCTGTGTGTGAACTGCATTTTTGGAAGAGATCCATGAACAAGTCATTTGTTTAGTAGCTTGATTAGTGAGGTCTTCTTGCGCTTTGCTTGAGTCTGTATGTCCTTAAGTATGCCTTAGAGGCCTGGCTTTCCCTGCGCTTTTCAGATCCTTCCATATACTATTGTGTGGCTCACACTTGCCTTCAACTTGCCATCATTTCTGCTGGCATGCCACTTTTTAAAATACAGTTAGTTCCCAGGTCCAGCTAGTGGTAAGGCTGAGTGCGCGTTACCAATAGGCACACGCACGTGCACACGCATACTCACACACCTCCCCACACATATACATACACACATGGCTGGCCACACTGGTTGACACAGGCAGAAAACACAGCACTCATGCAAACACCAACAGCGCAGATGGCCTCATCCTGTTCCCTTCTCTGGCTGATGAGGACAGAAGCCCATTAATGGAAAATAAATATATATTTGTATACGTTTACACAATATGGATCCCTCCAGTAGCTAGTCTTAGACACTCATCCTATTCAGTAGCTGACCCTTGATCCAAAGTTTTCCCAGCTGCTGGCACCTGGAAATGTTATCCCCAGAGGCCCACAGCTCCACTGAGATCATGTGCAAAGCATAGCCAGACAGGCGTACTGACCAGCAACCTGTTTACACACAATTGGGCCATTTTAGCCCAGTATCCTTTTATTTTTCCATACCAAACCATCTTTATCCCCCCCTTTCCTCACCTTTGATTCCTCCTCTAAACATCCCATAAGTCATCTTGAACATCCCAAAGATGCTCTTCCCCTCCATGCCCTAAAGAGTCCCATACCCCTGCAGGCAATAACCCTTCTCTGTACAGTGATCCATGGAGCCTCTCCCATTGACTGTTGGTGACGGGTGTCACACCCAGCCCATAGGCTGATACCTCTCTGGGAGGAGCTGGGGCAAGGGCTCCTTTTCTCTGGGTATCTTACTGGGGTTTCCCACCTGCCCCTGTTCCTCTGTGCTCCTTTGTGTTCCTGGAGATAAGTCTTGAATCACATAACCCAGCAGTAGAACATTTGATTATCTGAATCGAATGATATTTTGAGAATAACATAAGAAGGAAAAAATGGACATAGGTAGGCCAGTGAGGGGGTAAAAGAAGCAATTAGACTGTATTGTAGTAGAGCCATTGGTCCATGTGCCTCCTGACAAGCTGTATAGGTTGCAGTGACAGTGGCTGTTGTCTTTGAAAGGTTCGTCTACTGTTTGGAAGCAGCAGTTGGTCAAACACTGTTTTGAGGCCAAAACTTCAGCCAGCTTCCCACACATACAAAGTAACCCACTGAAGTACATGTAAGACTGTAGAACCATGTGTGTGATGAAGGTGAGCAACAGTTTATTCAACAAATTTGCATCTCACTTGTACATGTTTTATAGCTATGTAAATACGGTCTAATATTCAGTCAGACCTGAATCAACCTGCAGCTTCCCCATGTTTTATTGCTAGCAATCTGAAAGAAGCAACACCCATTTGTTGGTCATTGAATGTAAATATACCTTCAAATCCTTTTCATCCATGCTTGTGTTTACTTAGTAGTTGAGCTGACTTAGGAGGTGGAGGTGCCATTATAACCTGTGTTTACAAAAGCCGACACATTCTCTTTAAATCTTCACAGGCTTGGTCTGGGATTTTAAAGGCACTTAGGTGTTTCAAAATCCTACTATGTACGTAACTGCTATGGATTACTTCTGGATGTATTTTAAACCCCCACTAAACACCTCTTGGAAATTTAAGGCACCTAAATGTCTTTAAAGATTTCTCTCTAGGTGCTTCATCTGACTGAGTCCATGAGATTCATTCTAGAAATAGATTAGCATAGGAACACACTGTAGGTTCTGTACAATGGATTTTCACTTGTTGTCTTTGGCTGCATAGTCTGTTTCTCAGATACTTGTAATATATATGACTTCTAACCTTCATAACTCATAGTCTTTTTTCCTTCCCATTCACTTCATAGGCTAATTTAATGTAATGCCTTTTTTCACAATGCACAAAATAGGAAGAAAGCTTTCTTAAGATTCTACTCGCAGATTTACTCCCTTCATTGTTTTACCTTTCTTTTCCTTCCTTTTGCAATTTTAACTCCACTTCTGTTGTTAAAAAAAAATCAATTAATACATGCAACCTGCAAAACTAGTAAACAAACCGCCCAACTTTGTGAATTCATGTTCCAGACAGCCTTTCGAACAATCAGTTTACGTGACTTACACCCTCAAAGCACCTCTTGCTCCCAGGTGTGGAAGTAAATGATTAAGTAGCAAAAGAGATCCATGCTTGTATTTTAAGGAGTGGCATGACCCTTTACAATAGACAGGATGTGGATTAAGGAATATCTGACTACTAGGCCAAGTATGGATTAGTCTGAGATTTCTAGTTGGTGAAAGCCCAGAGCAGCTCATTTTCACTGGGGAGCCCTTTGATGCTCCAATGTGATGGGTAGAGGCCATGTGATTCTTTATTCCTGTTAGCACTGACAAGGATCTTGGCTGTCAGTCTTAGCAGTTGTATCAGAGGGTAACAGCAAATGTTACGGTTACACAGTCACATTACTCCTGCTTCTTCAAAAAAGCCCTATTCACCCATAGTCAAGACAAACTGGTGGGGCCATGTGGCATTGCAGAGCTCCCAGTGCTCTTAAGCCTTTCTCATGTATTCCTTGCTCTTGCATTGGCTAAAATAGACATGGATACCTACAAGATGGTGAGTTTCACAAGGCAGGACAAAATGTGTAAGTTGTCCGTGCTACAGAGTAGAAGGATTTTCCAGTAACAGCAGCCCAGGCAATAGTCATCTCCCACAAAGTCACATGGAAATGTACTTTAATGCCCTGGAAAAACCCCAGCAAAGTTCTTCTGTATTTAGCTGGTCATATGATATGATTGTTAAGCTCTTCCTGCTTTTCAGGAAACACATTTGTGTGTATATCAGGGTTGTTGCTAGGACTATTTCTATTTACTGGAGTTTTTAAGGATGAGAGAGAAATTCACGTCATGCAGAACGGTTAACACGATAGCTACTATTCTCTTCTTCAGAGTGATAAATATGCTGTATTTTGATACATAAGAATACCAACAAGGGTCCATCCAGTGTTATAAAGCTTGTTAGCACTTACATTTACTGCCAAAGCAATAAATCTGTGGATTCACTCTGACAACTTGCAGCAGGCTAGCAAGTGCCACTAACCTCACAGTCACCTTTAGGAGGAAAGTCCCAGGGTAACTGTTGTTCCTTTCTCTCTTCTTTAGTCTGATAGTTTTTCACTTAAGTTTTAAAAAAAAAAAAAACAAAGGAAAAGAAGTATCTTAAAACAGTTTGGCCTTGGGTTTTTTGTTGGCCTGGCTTCCTGAGGAAACAAAGCATGGGAAGTCATGCTCCGTGCAAGCGTGTGCCCATCTATCTCCACCACCATCTTTTAAATCTGTCAACCTCTTGTGACAAAATCTGACAGAGGCACGTGAGTTCCAGAGATATTGCAGCTGCAGAAGAGTCCAGAAACAGCCCAAGAACCTGACAGCATGGTCAAACAGGTCAAAAGGGGGAGGGAAACAGCAAGACACACACAGAGAAGTGGACAGTCTAATAAGGCTAATGGTTATCACATTTATCACATTTGTTTTGCAGCTTATATATTTTGCCTAGAAAAGCTACTATATTTCATATGGTCCTCAAAAATTTTTTTTTACTTACCCGCCGCCCCCAGAAGCTTGTTGCTGTGGAAGCTGTGGTGTCACTAATTGCCACCTAAGCTCAATCATGGTACTCAGGGGTTTGTTTTAATGCTGCTCACCTGTCTGCTTTATAACTGTAGCTGCCAGTGGAGATAATGCTGGTGTTTGTATTTTAGCTCACACGGATACGGCCTGAACCTTGTAATGTTAAAGCAGAGGTCACTACATCAGGTCAGAGGTAAATATGTTTATCGTTGAAGTGTCTGAAAGTGTGAAGCAACACTGGAGGAATTCCACCCTCTTGTCAAAAGGAGTTTTGAGCTGCATTTTCACACGTTTTTCTCAGTTTGACAAGATGAATGGAAAAACACTAGAAGTCCAACCCTGAATATTAACATGTTGGAGTTCAGTCACCTTCGTACTTTCAGCACTTACTGTCTTTTCATTTGTAACAGATTTTCTGTCCTTTGGAAATGAGTATTTTCTTTCAGCCCTTTGTTTCTCCCTGTGCTTAGCCTCAATGCTAACAATAACTCATCCAGAACTTTTTGCAGAGTTGGTCAAAGTGATTTTTATGCAACAGCTGTAGTAGCTGGAGAAGAGAGAGGCATGTACCTGCCTGTTTTTTTCAGGCAGAATGCGTGTTTGGTGTGGCACTGTTTTTAACTTCCATTCTAATAGGTCACTTAGCTACATAAACAAACAGAGCTAGAGAATGGGCTGCACTGTGTGTTCAACAGTCAGTAAAATATCCTGGCTAGCATTTTCTTACAGCTACAACCGAGAGTACGGGAATACAAAATTAAAGCAGGAATTTATCTACATTCAACTCTCCAGCCGCTGTGCACATCGGAGATTTTGAGGAATTGAGCTGTTTGAAGGACAGAGTGAAAACAAATTTTAGCTGGAATGTGTGCCCTGCATTAGCTGTATCACACAGTGAGTGAGTGGTACAGCTGTAAGAGGATGATGAATCTGAGATATTGCTGACTTGCTTTTGGAGCTTAGTCAGCTCTGAATAGATAACAATACAATGCGGAGTTTATCAGTAGAGTCCTGGTGTTTTGAGTGTGGGAGACAGCAGAATGAGGACAAAGTGGTCTTTTAACCAGAAGTCATGCTAAAGTCTATCCGGAGAAAAAGCGTGTTCTGAGCAGATGAGTACACTGACAGCAGCTGGTCTTGATTAGATGGAAGATCCATCTAATCTAGAATTACATCTCTGACAGTAGCCAGTGATGGGTGCTAGGGAAAGAGTATGGTAATGCTTCCCCCAAAACGCCCTTCTACATCCTGGCAATCAATGATTACAGCTTCATTGAATCAAAGAACGGACCTGGACCATCATATTTAATAATTCTTTTGAATCATCCGTTAAGTTATGTAATTGCTTTTTAAACTCAGTTACACTTGCAGCCTCCTAAGTCTCCTATACATTGCCTGCCACTCATAACTGAATTCCGTTCTCTGAAGCTGTACTTCCTTCTGTTGTAAAGCTGATGCCTTAATTTCGTGCCCTATATTCTTCTATTCTGAGAAACTGTGACTAACAGTTCCAAATGACCATTGTAACTGTGTGTAAGGTGAAGGTTTTAGTATTCGTTTTGTTCTTTCCTTCCCTATCTGTCCAACACTTTCTGAGCTGAAAGTATTAGCCTAATTAATCTCCCTGCGTTTGAGGGGGACATTGCACTCTTGTGAAAGTCCTTGCTTATTACCCTTCTCTATGTGTCCTAGCTCTTCTGTAGCCTCTGTGAAATGGGCTTGACAGTGTTCAAAACGTGGCCATTGACTTAACGCAGTGGTACAGGATACTTCCTGCTCTGGTCTTTATCTTCTAATAAGTCTTAACATTGTGTTTACCCTCTTGATTGCTGTTGAGCTTTTCTTTCATTGAACTATCAATACTACCTTCAAGATGTCTTTTGAGAGGGGTGATAGCTAAATTAGATCCCTTCACTGCAAACACAGAGCTGTTTTTCCCTGTGTTATGCAGTTATGGATATTAAATTTCATCAGGTATTGTTTTATTCAAATCAGTATCATGAAATACTTCTGAAACTCAGTCCAACTGATAGCAGTTTTGACTACCCTGAAGATTTTTATACCATCAAAAAGATTCACCCGTTCATTACTTTTTTCCCCAGATCATTCAGAATTAAGCTGATCCGTTCCAATCACAACCAATGGATCTGATTTAGACTTTGTTGCTCAGTCTCCTTAAAACTCTTGAGTAAAACACCTTGCAACAGAGATCTGTACTGCAGCACATGGGAGGGGAAGCGGGGAAAGGATAGGTGTAGGTTGTATTATATAAACTGACTTTTCATGGTTTTATTCTCTGAGAAAACAGAAAAAGCAATAGACCTTTAAGACAAAGAGTTGGAGTCCTGTCTAGACTGTCAGTTATTTAACACTGAGCGAAGCATATATTTGAGATTAAATATGTAGCTTTCCAAGTAAAAGTGATTCATCTCACTGTGAGAAACACTTATTTTATAAGAGGAGCTATGCAGCTAAAATAAATTATAAATTGCTTCGGTCGGGTCTTGGGTTTCACAGGTGAGTCACAGTTTTCTTCCTTACCCTTTTTCTTGGGTGGTGAGTGGCTCCTGGCTCCCACCCTTCCCTCACCAGCATAGATCCAACTCATCTGTTGCACGTCCAAACCAAATGAGCATACCGCTTCTAGCCTGCTTCACAAATGATTCTCTCAGATTACATGTGTAAGGAGAAGAGCGCCATTCCTCACAAGTCCATCAGCCCCAGGACAAACAGCACAGCAGAAGAACTGGACAAAGCCTGGCTTATTTTTAACAGTGCAGTCCACAGCACCGTCAAGGGCGGGTGGGTACAGCCGCTGAAGGAATGTGGTCTGGTACTGAATGCACAAAAGCAGCTGAAGCATCCCCTTGTGAGCAGGGTATTCCGAGAGGTACCGATTGGGAATTAGGAGGGGAAGACAACATTTATACACAAATAACCGGTTATTTTTCTTTTAGAAAACCACTCTGCAGCAGTGAAACTGAGGGTGTACGCCCGTGTCCTCGTGTCCTCGGACCACAGCCTATTAGCATTATTACCATATCAATGAGTTAAAGGCTTATGAATGCTAAGAATGTAAGAGGTCAGTTTGGCCCATGGCCAGGACTCAACCCACTGCCCGCCCACAGTGAATAATCCCTTTCACGGTCTGTTTGTTAAACAGTGTACCAGAATGCAGGAGGATATGGGGTTACAATATATGTTGACTGCACAACTGAATGCCATTGCTTTGCGGGAAGGGTGTGGAGTCGCAGTTGTTGCCTGTGCACAGAAGATTTGCAGAGAGATACATCTCTGTTGTGTAAAATGATTTCATTGTGGTGTCCCGTCTCTGTACTGAATAGGGACTTTATATTACATGTGGCCTGTATGATCTGTCAGGAATAGGGTGCAGCTCTAGAAAGTCAAAAGCTTTTTATCTCAGAACAGCAGCTTAGTAAGTATGGAAGACGGTTATGCTAAAAATGCTACATAAACAAGGAGGATGACCAGTTCTATATAAAAAGACTTAGTATGAACTACAGATAGAGCAAGACAGATATAAATGTCTTTTTTTTTTTAATTTACATTTGCTTAAACAACTACCTCCCCCCACAATTCCTCAGTCATTAAGTATTTTTAGTTTGAACGTAGCCAAAGGGAATCTGGAAAAGAGGGACACCATAACAGGTCGCATGTGTAAAAGGGTCACTGGAGCAAGGTATAGCAAAATAGCAGAAGGAACTGAGTGCTTGAAGCTGGTGACATCTAGGTAATGGCATCAGACATAAAGGTTTAGACAAAAGAAAACAAGAGCAGTGCAAGAAGTGCTGGGAGCTTCCAAGTGAAAACCAGAATGTAGCAGTTGGAATATCCTGGGGAAAGAAAACCAAAACCCAAACAAATACCAAGACCACCCTCTCCCCCCCGCTCCCTCCCCCCCAAAAAAAACCCCAACCATTTGGAGGGGCAGAAGTCATGGAAACAAAAATTACTGTTATCCATTAGATTGCTACTGCCTTTAGTCATTGCTGATGCTGCTAGTGACAAAGCCTGCTTTATTTTCACAGATCCCAACTCGTGTGAAAACTAAACATGTTTTATTGACAAAGCCATATAAGACTAGGAGGAATGGAGAGAATTATTTACTGAATTCAGTGGTCACAGAGGTGAAACTATTAGAAACTGTACTTTTGTTATCTAGATGAAATTCTGATCTTAATGTAGTTTGCAAAAAATGCTTATGATGATTAGAAAAACCAGCTTGATCATCCCATCCAAAGATGAATTGGCTTTTCTGGGAAACTTGGAGTATTTGCAGCAACTATTTAGTAATTTATGATTTCAGATAAAATGGGTTTATTGTTGAATAATCAATTGTCTCTGAAAAGACATCAGTTATTCTAGAAGATAGTGACTTATTTGGAACACATGATCACTCAGGCAATTGAGCACAGATTAGAACAATATTCTGCAACTGTTATAGGCAGCTTTTCTCAGCAACTTCCCCAAGTGGGCAAGAATGCGGGAAAACTGCAGCTGAGAGAGCACCTAAGTTAAGTACACTCAGGAATCACTGAAATGATGCCATTTGCACTTCAGCATTTCAGGAATAAAATAGAGAGTACTGTAGACTTCAGTCTGTCTACCTCAATAATACATCAGTAGTCCTTATACTTAAATAAGATTATTTATTGGTTTCTTGCTTATTCTTTCTTGATTTTTATGATAGGGGAAGAGCATTTGAAAATACTACTTAATAAAGAGCAGCCACAAACCAAGTCACATACCTACATAAGAGAAGATGCTTTGTAATTAGAGGTGCTTTTAACACAAAGGATTATGGACTTCATACTGTAATTAAAATATGTGTCAGAAATTATTATACCTAACTTTAAGACTTTAAAGGACTTCTTAAATGTCTAAGATTTCTCTGGGTCTATAATAGAATGACTACCCACATCATTAAGCTACTGTTTTCTTAAATACAGTTGTTGTCTGAGGATCTAAGCTTTTTGTTTGCTTGTTTGTTTTTTAAACACACAACAGAATCACAACCAATCTATGACAATAGTTACATTACTTAAAAACACTCCAACCCAAATCTATACATAATGTATGCTAACTATTAAAGCAGACTTTTTAGAAAACTGATAGTTAATCAACTTTTTTATGTTAGAACTACATAGAATGCATTACTCTGATTCTGGAGTCTATTAAGACATACTGCATTACTAATGTTACATTTCATTAGCCGTTTTATAAAGCAACTAACAGTACTATTTCAATGTTCTCTTTCAAGTGAGACTTAATATTTATTAATAAATATTCCTAACCAAGAATACATTAGGAGTGGGGCCTACGGTGAATGACTCTGACGGATGGGTGACCTTAGAAAACCACGCTTGACATTGAGGTTAGTAAATTGTTTGTATCATGACAACTTGAAAATATTAACCCTGTCTTGTGTATGACTGGATTTTGGCTCTGCAAACACAGCTATGAAAATCCATTCGGAAAACACTCCAAAAGATTTGTTTCCAATTTCACTGGTCACCTATAGCACAGATGGCTTGGTTTTTTGCTTATTTTTACTTTTAGTGGTTTGTGCTTGTGGTGAGTTAGCCTCGGCTGGCTGGCTGCCAGGTGCTCACCAAGCCAATCTCTCACTCCACCTCCTCAACAGGACAGGGGCAGAAAATAAGATGAAAAAGCTTGTGGATCAAGATAAACACAGGGAGATCACTTACCAATTACCGACACCAGCAAAACAGACTTGACTCAGGGAAGATTAATTACCTTTATTGTCAATTAAAAATACAGTAGGATGGTGAGAAACAAAGACAAAACTAAAAACACCTTCCCCCCACCCCCTTTTTCCCAAGTTCAACTTCACTCCTTCATTCCCAACTCTTTTATCTCCTCTCCCTGGCCCCAAGCAGCACAGGGGAACAACAGTTCCTTTCTGTTCCTCCTTTCTTCTCACACTTTTCCTCTGCTCCAGCATGGGCCCTTCCCACAGGATACGCTCCTTCAGGAACTGCTCCAATGTGAGCTCCTCGCCATGGGCTACCGGTCCTGCCAGAAAACCTGCTCCTGCACGGGCTTCTTTCTTGCCAGGAGCCTGCTCATGCATGGGCTCTTCACAGGCTGCAGCTTCCTTCAAGACATGTCCACCTGCTGTGGCATGGGGTCCTCCTTGGGCTGCAGTGTGGACATCTTCTCCAGTGTAGGGCTTCAGGGGGACAACTTGTTTCGCCACAAGCTGCAGGGGAAGCTCTGCTCCAGCACCTGTAGCACTCCCCTGCACACCCCTCTTCTTTTCTAACTTGATGTCTGTAGGGCTGTTTTTCTGAGTCCTCCCACAGCTGCTGCTGTACAGCATTTTTTACTCTTTCTTAAATGTTTCCACAGAGGCACCACCAACTTGGCTGAGGGACTCAGCTTTGGGCAATGGTGGGTTCATTTTGGGTCCAGCTGGAAGCAACTCTGTGCAATGCAAAGGCAACCCCTGGTATCTACTCACAGAGGCCACCCCCACAGCACCCCTCCACCTCCCACTGCCAACACCTTACCACTAAAGCCAATACAGTGCTATTTTGTGCTTTTCCACAGCAAGAAATCAGACTTTGGTTCTCCCACAAGAGGGGAACTGCTCAATGGTCAAGCTCTGCAAAACTGTCCCTTAAGCTGCGTACAGGATGTACTTAGACAGAAGTGTGCTAGACTGATCACACTTGCATAGAACCATCCAGGTTGGAAGGGACCTTTCAGATCATCGAGTCCAACCATCAGCCCTTCCTGAAGACTAAGTTAATTCTGAACTAGACAAATCTAATATTTCACTAAGCTAAATTCATATTTTCCTGCAATCAAATATGAACTACTGTATCTGTAGTTAAATGACTGCAGGGAGTTTTCATGAGGCATTAAAAAAAAGAGGTCCTTGGATCCTTACAGTACTGAGTGAAAAACAGAGATTGCCAAAGCCACCTATCTCCTGTACTCAGTAGCGTGTAGTCTCTTGCAGCTTTGGTAAAAGCTAGAGGAAGGCACTCCTTTTTTCATGAAAAGAAACAGTTTGCATGGTTTCTCTGAGGCCAGAAAATGAGTCAGCAGTAAAGAGTTAAGAGCCACATAATAGTATCCAGTTACTTCACTGTTGCAGTCCAGCATTTGGAAACTGTCTGTGCCAGACCATAGAACCATTAACATCCACGATTATTTCAGGAATAAGTTATTCTGGAAATTAATAGAGACGACATCCAAAGCCACCATTTGATTTTATTTATTCATGGACAGCGTTCCTTAAAATTGGCACCACACATCAGAAAATATTGCCATCACTGACACAATTCTCACCCATCTCAATTTTCATAGCAGGTTAAACTACTGAGCTTGAAAATTGTGTGGTAAAATACTATCTTTTCCCTTAGCAAAATAGGAATCCTCATGTTTATAAATATCTTAACTGCATATATGACAAGGTAAGGTAGAGAAAGCAGTGATAAACTCTAAACCCCACAGGGATACTTAATAATACATATCTGAAGTAGTATGTTAATCACATTAATACCTCCAGTAAAACTTGAGAAATCAAGTCAAAAATACACTTTGGTTTTAAACTTTTTTTTTTGTTTTTAGTTACAGAAGTTTTTGCCTTTAGTTCAAGTGCTATCTCAAGAAGCATGCTGAAATGATTTAGTTATAATTCTAGTCAGTTACAAGTGATCATATGTAGTTATCTTCACAGTTAATATTCAGAATTACCAATATTTCCTAAATTGTGAACACCTACTCACAGTACTCAAAAAACCTCCAGTTCAAAGTCTTATTTTTCTTTCTTTACCCTTCCCTTCTCTGTAGGGAAGGGATTTAGGATGTTTCCTAGAGCATACTCCAAACAGTCTAAGGGATTTAGACCCTGCTTTTTCCTCTCCCCCTGGACAGATGACTTGTAATCCTATTTCTCCTGAAAGAATAGGGGAGGTGCAAGAAAGCAACAACTTCATGCATTTATGAAAGGAAGGAAATGAAGTAATGATAAATTACACACACAAGAAAAGCTACTAGATTCTTCATTCTGGTCATGAAGACAGCAACTTTGTTTTGCCTGCAGAATGTGAACAGTGCCTGAGTCAACAAGATCGAGTACTTCAGTGAAAATTCCTTTTTTGGTAACTCGAGAGTATGACTTGGTGCATTGTTAGTAAGTGATGCAAAGCAACAGACAAAAAGGGCCAGTGCAAGCAAGGAGGCAGTAAACATGTTTCACACCTTCAACATGTCACTGCTACCAGCCTTGACTGCAACAGTAACAAGTGCAGATTAACTGAGTTCATACAAAGAAAAATTAAAGCTAGAAATGTCAAGGAGAAAAGCTAGCTTCTTCTCTATATACCTGAAGTTAAGAGCCTGTGCTTTTAGTTTTTTCTATCTCTTGCCAAATATTGTACCCCACTCATACATAATTTTCTGAAAGGTAGGTAATGCTGAAGTTGCTCTGTGCTGTGTACCACATTCAGCTAAAGTAAAAGCTATGCCTCCTAAGCAGTCTGTAAAAAAAAGAAAAATAATCAAACTGGTTCCAACTTAGAGAATGACAAGCTCCTCCAGTTTGACTCAATGCCAAAACTTTATCTCTGGAAAGAAGTTGGTACGGTAGCAAATATCATACCCCAAATACTAAGCCTGTGGCAAAACCCAGGTTCAGAAGCAATGGAGCAATGTCAGACACTCAAAACTTCCAAGACACTTCTCCCATTTTGCAAAAATATCAAAGCTGAGTTACTTTGTTCAGCTGTTTGCATTTTGAATTAAGGGAGATGCTCTGAGATGAAGACTTCGCAGCTCACATGATCTTCAGCAGCTCAAGTTTTAAGTGTTAAGCTGTCAAAGAAGCAGCTGCTTAAAAACATTGCAAATTCATACCGAGTCAGCATTTTGGATCACATTAGGTTCTCAGATAGTGCCACTGGAAACTATGGAGTGTTAATTCTGTAACAATTGCCTCTGGCTACAGAAGACTGGAATTTGAGGTCTGCACAGTTCAGACTTGCAAAACCCTTTGTATTACAGATGTTGAAGAGTCAATTCACACAAAGAAATATTGAACTATGCAAGCTGGTTTCTTTTTTTAATGTTGGTGCTCCCAGCATTAGCAACATAAATATTCTTAGGAGCACTACATAGAGTTTGCTTTCAAGACCTGTGCTTGTTTCAAATAGAATAAATTGTCCTTAAAAGCTGAAAGAATTAATGACAAAGTCCTTGCGCTGCATCAGTTAAATGCAATTCCTTGACAGGGGTAGAAAGACTTTGGCCAACAGTTATCAGGGCAACAATCACTTGGGGCAGGGCAGGGTGATGGTGAAAACAGTACAGACAAAGTATAAAGCTTCCATATTAACATAACCTCTTTCTCCTTACTCACAGAATAGTTTCTTCTGAAGGAAACCTGACTGTGCTGCAAGTTACAGGCACTCTTCCCTGGGAGAAGTTAGGAAAGAACCAGTCCTCCCCTTGCCCAGAGCTGTGTGCCCTCCTCTGTTCCAGTAAACACTCAGAAGTAGATGGAAAACAACAGAACTCAGGAAAAAACCCAAGGTTTTTCTTAGCTGTCTACTTATTTGTAATACCTTTACTGAAGAGACTGGCAGAGACCTAGTGAACTTGTGTCCAGCAGTCCCTTTAACACTTGGATTTAGGCTGCTTTTCATCACAACAGTGATTTGAAAGACACAATTTCAGCTGGATAATTCACATCCATAAAGGGAAAGCAAAAATAAGCTTATGAAGGTGAAATTTGCACATAAAAGCAAAAGCAATATTCCCACATATCAGTGTACATTTGAAGTGAACAGACCCAGCTGACAGGTCAGAATGGATCCCATCAACCATGATGCTTGGTCTTTTCAGTCCACCTGCTCCTCTTCTAGTGGATTAGGTTTTCCTCCAACTGATCGGTGCAGTTGATGCACATAGTTAATGGACTGCTGTCTCAGCAGAGGCATGGCACGCACCGTGAGGTACACATTGGTCCTTTTCCCTTTTGCTCCCACTGTTTTCTCCCTCTGCCTACTTGGTCACTCTGTTACCAGAGCTTCCCTGGTATTAGGTCAGACACATTACCTGTATCTTCTGTCTTCTTAACAGCTTTCAGACTTAAGCTAGAATATAACAACTTACTAAAATTCTTCATGAGCAAGCAAATGAAAACCTCAAAAGCCCCACCCAACTGAAGTTGGGCTTTTTCCCTTCAGCAATGGGAGTTTGTACTTTGACACAAGATGCCCAACACCGCCCATTTCCCAGTTTTCTCCACTGTTGAGGAAAAGCTTGCTGGAAGCTAGTCATACTAGCAGTTCACTAAACTGTAGAAAACATTCTGGGCAATTCTACCTAAGGATTAAAAACTTTGTCCTTTTATACAGCTTGTCTTGGGAGACTATGAAACCACAAATATACATTTTAGAGCATGTATGTGTTACATGAGACCAGATAGCGTCCCTGCTGCTGAACACAGGGGCATCAAAATCCAGCAACTCTTACAGATGCATGCTACATGTACCTGAGTACAGCTGGAAATGTAGTGTCATCTTGCAACTGACCAGTAAAAACTACAGAAGTGAAGTGTAAGTTTCTTCAACTGGTATGAGCTATACTAACCTGAACTTTCTGTAGATTTGAAGAAAAATATAAAGACTTAAAATGAAATGTTTTCACTTGTTTTAAGGGAAGTAAGACTAAACTTTAAGGTTCTGTTTAGTAGTTGCACTTTCTCCAATTAGACTTCATGAGAGCAGTCAGTCACTGAACCGAATCACTGAATTCAGTTGTATTGTGTACTTCCAGGGGTAGCACAAAATAAAGAAGCACACTTCACCCTTTTGTACCTCAATGCCAGTTGAGCAGTAATACCAGCCCTGTTAAGGATTAAAACTCTCAAAACCACACCTCCCCTGCCTTACAGCTCAGTCCATTCAGAGGGCAAGTAGACAGCCATAAAAAAACCCAACTAAATTATGTTTTGATCAGTGCAAGAAATACCCCACTGGTTACAAAACATGCAAGTTTCCAAGTATATTTATTATCCATTTTGAGTTGCTGGGGCAAAAACCTGCCCCCTCTCCTTTTGCCAAATTCTCAGACATGAGGCACCCATCCTTTTGCTGCATTAACAGCCTGTGAACACCAAACACTTATTTTGTGACTAAGGCCTACAAGCATTCCCAAATGGGAAAATTGTTAGTTCACATCAGTGGACATCCCCCTACTATAACATCATTACAATCAAAATTGGGCAAAAGAATGTCTTTAAGCAAATGGATCCGATGTCAGAAGTGCAGCTGTGTTCACTACTCCTGCCTTGATCTTGTACACGTGCCATCTTCATCATATTCACCCATCAACTGCAACATATATGTTCCAGTATAGAGAAGAAACTGTCCAGTTATTTGTGCCACATGGGACATTAGCTGAAGCAACTTCCTAGAAGAAAAGCCATTTGTTTTAAAAAAAAAATTATAAATTCATCAACAGGATAACATTTCCCCATCCCCCCCAACACCTTCAGGATGCCTTAGGTAGATATATTTAAGAACTCTCCCATTTCTCCTCGCTTCTGAGAAGCAGGTCATTTCTGTATCTTCTTTAGAGCAAATACTTTTGTGGACATTGATTGACAGAAAACTATTGGCATGTTGGCAGAACCAGAAAACACATTTAACAAAGCAGGCTGTCATCCCATCAGACATTTACAGGCCTTCTACAAAGCCATCACTGAAACTACCAGAGCACCACTGAAGACTTCACTTTGCCTGGGAGCCCAGCAGCATTCCTGCAGCATAAACCCACCTCACGTCTCACCTTTAGGCCATTCACTAGCACAACACTGCCTGTATCTCCAAGTTACAGATCAAACTCGATTAGATCCGAAGCTGAGCAATCACATTACAGTGGATGCCCAAGAGCAAAACAAGTGAAGCCAGGCAAATTAATATTGTCCAAGCTGCAAGCCTTAAGAATTCTCAGCTTGCAACTATTCTATTTTTTAAAGTTTTAATAAGCATCAGCATTCAAATATATAATATTGTGTGAGAGTCAGTAAGATCCACAAACTAAGATCAGGCAAGCAGAGGTCTACAATAGAGACTGCAGATCACCACAGGATCGCAGGGGAATAGAGATCATCATGTTTGAGTGGTCATTTATTCAACCCAGTTATACCTGCGTCTTCCTTCCACTCTCCAAGAAACAACTGGATCAGGAGTGCTGAGAGCTATATTCAAGTCTCATCCCCCAAATGGTAAGTAGGCACTCACAAGTATGAAGCAGAGGCATTGCGGAAGCGGTATGCAAGAACCGGAACCTTTCCAAACTGGAAAGGGATCAGTTTCTGAAGATGCAGAAACCAGACCAGCCTTCCTCTTCTGCAAAAAGAGGGAAGGTTTTCTGAATTCCTGTCTGAGAAAATAGGCAGCTGTGAACCCTCTGCTGCTATTTACTTCTCCTTTTGAGCTCTAGCAGAGAAGGCAAAGTCTTCTTCCTACAAATTCAGTTGTTTCCAGTGATGAAAGAAGGTTTGCAGTCAAAACCTAATGCTTCAAAAGAATAGAATATCCTGTACTTAGAGCCTGGGAAGCCTTTAAAAAAAACCCCAAACCTGTACCTTTATTCATACTTCCCACACATATTCCATTTCAGTAAGTCCTTTCCTCCACCAGATAGTACAGGCCAAAAGGCTTTACAGTTGTAAAGAAAGCTGCACCTGGTACCCAGCTTTTGAGCAGCTGCAGTGTGTCACCTGCACACGAGAGCAGTTGTCACTTAAGCCGCAGAGGAAGTTATTTGTTGAACCGGACATTTGATCCTTCAGTTGGACACTACAGGGAGAAACCGCGAGGGGAAATGCACTAATCAGATCTGGCAGGCTTTGAACCCCTCCCACCAATGAACAACTGCAGCATTTTAAAGTCCTTTGCCTTCACACTCCACAGGTGGGCTCAGGGAGAGGGCATCAGAGTTTGCTAACAAGTTCCAAATTGCTGAGGGACTATACTGAGAACCTAACATCATCTGCCTTCAATTTCAATAGCAAGTGGAGACAGGCCACCTCACTGTTGTGTTCAAAAGTACCCAAGGTTATCTCTTCTGTCACCCTTGTTCTTTGCTAGCAGGCTATTTTCCCACGCTGACACTGGCACTTCCCTCAAAGCTCAACTCTGTAACATAGCAGTGCTTCCAGAGGAACTCCACAGCTACTTCAGCTGTTCGCCAGTACCATTTCTTTCTCACCAGTTGTCCTGTGCTGGCAGGGAGGCAGAACTGTCACTTCAAATTCTCCTTAGCAGTGCAAGTTCCAGTGCTGATATTCATCTCCACAGCAGATAGCCAGAAATCAGAGTTTGTTCTGGCTCAAGAGACTTGACAAACATAGGAACTGGAGGAGTGCAGCTGCTCAAGGGTAAGACATTGCTTCCAAGAAACCCTAATTAAGCCAGTCCTATAGGTGGGCATAGCATATAGCTGGATAATCACTGCAGTATGACCAGAGAGATCAGTCTCACCTACAGCCACACCAGCCATAGCCTGAAAGATTAAGCAAGGGACCACCCAAGAAGAGTGGGAGAGGTCAGTCAGACAGAAAGAGAGGGAACAACATTAGCATTACAATGCCTAATACCTGTATCATGAGAGGAGGGACTATTTGAAGACTTCAAACTAAAGACTACGTGTTGCTCAGGGGAAGTGAAAACCTCACTTACAGGCATATACATTTGTTTTTTCTGTACAGAGACAAGTCCTGGTCTCCAAGTAATAAAATGGAACAACACTACGCTGCTGTGTCTCAACTAGAATTTGAAAGGTCAGGCAGAGAAATTCAGGGCTGTGGCTTAAACAGCTGCCAAAGTACAGCACCTCTGTGCAGGAGTCTGAACTCAGAAGGAGTTTTCTTTAGCCAGGGCAGGACACAGCTGGTTTTCACAAGGCACAGACTTTCAACACGCCGTTGAAAGCAGTGGATAGGACGGGTATTATGTAGTGCCTGCATAAGGCAGCATTTCCCAACAGCCAGTTCTACCAAACTCACAACCCACCACAGATTGGTCATGCAGGAGACAGCGGTCCTTGTTAGGCTCCATTAGTTTGCTTAGAGACCAGCTGGCTCAAACAGTGACATCACACAATCTTACGACAGATGACAACTTCACACAAAGACCATAATGAGTGTAACGTCTCTTCCATTTTCCTTTGCCTCCATGTAGCTCAGGTGGTGCATTTGGCAGCTGGGTATTGCAAAGTGTGAGCAAGCTTTAAGACCTCTCCCATTAGATCTCAAATTCCTCTCTCATTTCATCCCCTTGAAGTCCCCCCTTCAAAGAGTCAAATGCTTCCTCCTCAGCCTCCTGCATTCTTCAAACAAGTCAAAGGAATCTGGGGAAATTCTCTCAGGAAAACAAAGAGACTGCACCTACACCCCTGCAGTTAATGCAAACTGATAAGATTTTGCCTTGGGGGAAATTTAAGATTCCACCATAAAAAGCTATACTAAGTTTTTTACAAGTCAGCTATCCACCTTACAAAGGAAAAGTTGGCATGCTGGCCAGTATATAAGAATTAATAAAAATACTAAGTTTACAAACACACCTGCTTCACAGAACCAATAAGCAAACACAGACTTTACATTAACGCATACACCCTATCAGCAGTGGAAACATACTTACCGCAGTACGCTTTTTGCTCCCATACATTTGATATCATATGAGATAGAGTAGATCTCATAGAAGGTTGCCTTGATGTTTAAGCAGCCAATAAAATCCTTAGGGTTCAGCTTGTACAGATCAAATGTGATGTTAGCTACTCCCATTTTCTTCTTTTGCCTCAAAGCAGCAACTCCATTTCTTGTCTAATTCAGAAAGAGGGAAAGAGACAGTTTGTACTTGAGACAGGAAACTACAGCAAGGCAATCGCTAATAGCGCAGCTCTTAGATGCAGATTGCTTATTCCAGTCTTTGGGCTGGTTCTCAATCAATTCCAAACTAGAATTAAAAGCATTAGCACTGAGAAAACCAAGGCTGTAGCTTAGGTAATTTTGTTCAAGTCCTGACCAGGCTTCTGAAGATATTCCAGACAGACATCAAAATTCTAGAGTGACATAGCACCTCTTGAATATTTCTTTCCTGTAATAAAGCTGCTTCTTCACAGTATACTGAAGCCACAGGTAATGCCACTGGACAGTGTTCCTGTCATTTAATTATCCTGGTACGTTCCAGCTGCTAGCTGAGGCAGCACAGTTAGTCCACACTAATAGGCCACCAAATAACCAGGATGACATTAGGTCCTTCTGTTTAGGAAGGAACACAATACTGATGAGCAATCTTAGAGATAGCTGCAAAGACAACATTTGTGAAAAGTCAGGTCCTCATTTCAAATCCTGGCTCATAACACCTATTCTTCCTCCTACTAAAAAAGTAACATGGGGAGGGAACCACCACTGATTGTTAGGCCTAAGGTTCAATACTGAGCTTAAGATAAAAAGCAAAGGAGGAGTGTGGAAAGTCATATTCCACCTTAAATCCAGCCTCCTTTACTGAAAGCAGCCCTTGTCTGCTTCAGGGCTGGCAGTGGAGCTTTCAGGATTGCTCCCCTTAAAAAAAAAAAAAAAAAAAAAGAAAAGAAAACAGTAGAGAAGACCCATATTTACAGAGACATCTAGTGGATACATGGGATACTCTGCTCAGCACATTCTGCTCAAGGTTAATGACTGGGCAGCTGCCAACCCGGTTTTTGCATGCTAAATGAAGCAATAAAGTTGTGTAAGACTGGGCCTTTTCGTACTTGTCACCCCAGTGCTCAGACAGTGCCATGATAAGTCAGACCAAGTTAAACACTGTAGTATATCATTAGCCAGCATTTTTACGCCTGTTTTAATTCGATAGCCTCCGAGCTTCAGCAACAGGGCCCCCTGTCAACAACAGTTTTGGATACATGCAAGTAGTCGGTATGCTCGGTAGCGTATCCCCCATTAGCACCCGGGGTATTTGGATAAACACGACAGAGCTCGTGCTACACTCCAGCCGATCTGTGAAGCTCCAGCAGTCCCTCTGCTGTCACTCAGCACAGTCTGAAGAGGGGCAGCGTACGAGACTTGTTCTGCCGCCATGCCAGACAGGACGTCGGGCAGAGCAGCAAGGAGCAAAGTGGAGTCATACCCTGCCTCCAACTTCTTTTCTGCTCTTGGAGCTCATGGCCCAGATGCAGCAGGCTGATGAGCCAGCGAGGGGAAAAACGTAGAGACTGCCCACACTGCAACAGGAGACTGAGAAAATGGGACCACACAGCTGAGCCATCCGTATACAAACAGAAAAACAGTAGGCTTGCTTACAGTTCCTCAGCTAGCTCTGCACCTGGTAGAAGAAGTTTTGATGCTAACTTTCTAGCAACAACCATTTCATGGAAAGACAGTTAGGGGTTTGACTATCTTATTAACATACAGATGATTATTCCCCCACAAAACCACAAGTTGTACACCGAGCTGATATGATCAGAAGGCTAAAGCTAGCTGATCTTAATAGTTCTTAAAATATCCTGAAACATGTAGACTAACACTAGGCTTTGATGACAACTTTTAGCTGTTTGCAAGACCAACCACAAGCATTTTTCTAGCCTTCACAAGGCAAAACTCGTTTTACGTTGCTTAACTTGGACATTTTTTCCCCTTCTAAAAGCTAACATTTAAAGACCTTGCATTTTTAACTTCATGCAAAGTCCTAATTTTCTTTATGTTACAAAGGTTCAAGAACAAAGTTATTTCTGAGACTCTCCAGAAGCATGGGATTTACCCTATAATTCTTTTCAGTTGTAATGTTTCATTTCACTTTTTGGCAGATCTTTGCCAACAGCTCTATGTCCAAGCAGGGGGCAAAACAGTGAACTGGATTTGTCACCCACGAAGGTTCAAATGAGGAGTTGATACCTTGCCTTCTTGCGGGGAAGCTTTCTCTCTCTTCTCCCCTCTTTCCAACAATTTTAGGAGCCACATTCTTCTACTTCTAGCCAAGTGAGAAAGGGGCACTCAACACTTACTTGTGTCCATTTCTGTCCTTTTTCTAGAACCATGAAGTGTGTATTATCATCCAGGGACCTGAAGAACTCCTCCGTGTCCACAACCGTGCCATCTTCCTCCAAAACCAGAGTAACTATTCCAGATATAAGGAAGGCTTCTAAAGTCTGCAAAAAACCAGTTGATTTTAGCATTCGAAAGGGGGCCTATAGTTTCATATTAAGACTTGCTTATCTGCCATATTCTCTTGAACTTCCCCAGTAATGATTTTTAGAAGAACAAGGGTCTGTGGGTTGCCTTTCTGGGATACTGCACTTCACTATAAGTTTCAGCAGGAGTGGGAACGTTTGCTGTACCTTGCTGATGAGCTCTTGCAGGCTGCTTGCAACAATTCCTTTCCGGCTGCTTCGGGAGGCATTCGACACACGGAAGGGTCGCCCTGCAGGCATGAGAGGAGGGAACAGGGTCTGTTTTGTTACTGCTCCCACAGATGCTCCCACGGATACCAAAGATCTAAGACAAATAAAAATTCAGCACAGTTATGAAAATAGTTATGTCAAGAACTGTGAGAAGGAGGACTGTTGAGCTCAGTGACGTAGGAACATTATACAAGTAATTCACAGGTCATGTTAGACTCGCGGAGCTGGCTTTTAAAACTAAATACTACACAGCCCTACAGATGAGTTGTCTCTGAGCTTTCTCTTGCCAGTGACATTTGAAAACACTTCTAAAATTAAAAACATTTCAAGGAGATGTGGGCCCCCTCTAGCTCAGCCGATGTCAAGGTCAAAATTACAGTGAGGCTGACAGGTTTTAACACTGACTTGGAAAGGCAGCAGCATTCAGCCGCATAGATCGTTCTTGTTACCTGCAGGATAAACAATCAGATGATACACAAAACTACTTTCAACTACTTAGTTAAGAGATGAGTTCACCTTAGGAACACTGACGCTATTATCCACATTCAAAACACTTAGCATCAGAACACAAGCTGAGCTTTTTGATAGTTATGTTTGACTTCCAAACAGCCAAGGCATTTGTCTTGTAAATAGTATCTACAGTCTATAAAACTTCATCTAGTTTTGAAAATGACAAACTAAAACTTCTTTGTGCCCCAATGTATCAAAAGAAGTCAAATGAAATGACAATTAAGATGAAAGTACATAAATGAATAGTGTTGGAGCAGGCTGTCAGAGAGGCTAGAAGAATTCAAACACTTTTAGAAGGAGGTTTTAAATCTTCCTGGGCAATTGCATGTTTTAATAGTGACTGGTTAGGTTCCCTTAAGAAAACTGAGCACACACAACCTGTAACTGCCTACTCCCCCACCAAGCTTTTTGCTGCTGAATTATATTGGTTAATTCAATTCATCAGCCACTTTGCCAAAAATCGCCATCTGTGTGACACCTGGAAAGGAATGATCTCTAACAAGCCTTTTACAGTGAGACTGTATTTTGCCTCCCAAATTCCTGGACTTTACCCCCTATATATCTTTTGCTCCTTAATACAGAATTGCACAGGGGTGGGAAAGGGATGCATCCCCATTTTGTTCTCCCACATCGGTGTAAAAGGTCAGCTTTATGTAGGAAAATTCTATTCTCAGACACTGTCACAGAGGGGGAGGGAGTGAACTGGCAGTTTCTTTCTGCAGCCAAAGAGCAAACACAGGAATTCCTGGAACATCGATAAAATGGTAGAAAGTTACTGAACTAATAATGTCCCAGTCACTCACACCTTTTTGTGCAAGTCCACATTGACTAGGGATAATAAATATCTTTTTCAAACCTCTTATCTGGTCTTCAAGCATACTTTTGGGATGTAAAGTTATCCCTATAACTGGCCAGACAGAGTTTCAGCAATTAATTTATTTACTGCTCTCATTCTGAGCTGCTGTTCTACAGGGCTTTGGGCCGTTGCCTTTCCTCCGCACGCCAAAGAGTTTCTCATCATCGAAAACTCCTCGGCATTATTGGAGCTTTTATTTTTTAAAAGAAGGGGGACATTCAGCAGTGTTATTCTAGCTCAAGCTAATACCTTCTTGGTAGTGCTGTCTAAACACTACGTCCCTGGCTTCTGTGACTGGTAGAAACCTTGCTCCTTCCTGTAACAAAGGTGGTGAGGATGAGCAATCAGTATGGTTCTGAGGAGATGGGCACTGTTCCAAATTAAAGAGCTAATAAGCACTTTCCTCCTGGAGAAGGGTCAAGACCAGGGAGGAAGACACGGTGACAGAATAGCACTGACAAAGGCGTTGAAGCTCCACAGAAGAGAAGCGTGCTAGGACAGGATGTGTTTGTTAACCTCTCCGCTGACTAAGTCAATAGTCCCCCAATCACCCCACTGGTCCGTGGGCAGCTCCCATTCTGAATCACTGAGTCTTTTCCTCAGATATGAAGCTGCTCATATGCCTCAGGGCTGGTGAGTCCACTTCGTGGGGCACCCTGATGTTAAAAAGTGCAATGCTCAGGATTCAAGAGACAATGCTTTCAGAGGTAATTACATCCTGTTCCCTCTTACATTTGAAAACTAGCATGTAGAATAGTTACTTGAGTGCTATATATGACAGCACTGCCAAGTTTGGGGATTTTTTTTGAGAGGACAGAACATACCAGTCCTGTCGAACAGTTTTCTTTCCCATTACTTAAGCCAAGTTGTCATTCACAAAAGACAAAGCATAAGGAAAAAAGCCAAAACATAAATCCTGGTCCAGAAGTAAGAGTGTTAGGGGCACAGCTCATGGGCAGGACTTGAGCTAACAGGGTTCACCTCAGGCATTACCACAGTCAAATAGACAAGCCGTATTTTGCAGCTCCGAGCAGAAGTTTCTTCAGGATTTGAGATCAATCACCTCACACTGCTGCCTAGTTCTATCAGATGTAAAAAGTCCCAGAAAAAAACCCAAACATATTAATAAACCAGGACTTTCATTAGCTCTATCTGGCAGTTACTTAACAGGAGTCCAAGTCTTAGGGAGTTATTTAACATTGTTAAGATTTCACCTACATTTCAATAAAACCAGTCAATATCACCTTTAAACTAAGTCTGCTTATGAAGCTGTGAGCCTGGGCTCCAGTGTGGGCTGAGGTTTCAGTTAATGAGAAGTACTAGGAAACAAAAGCCAGTGTGATTAAGAAAAGCCAGCTAAAAAGAGTGCGAACCTTTCCATTTCTGGGCCTGTTGCCGAAAGCTTGGTTTTCCTTTGTTTCCCCCCTAACAAAGGCCACAGACTCAAACAGGCCAGCCTACGTTCAGGGCTCCTAGAGAGATCCCTTTTTGCTGCAGCTGCCCTGGGAAACCAGACAAACAGAATCCTGATGCAGGGAATTCCTCTGCCAGATTGAAGTTACTGAAAATTATTTCCTATTAAAAGTTGACCAAGCTAAGCCTGGCAACAAACAGCAGCGAGGAAAGGAAGATACTAAGGCGCAGCCAGCTTTATTAGAAACTTGAGTAACATATTAGATACAGTCATCTCCACTATTATTATTCTTTAAAGTTTGAAGGATCAAGTCCTAGCTCTTCCCTAAAGGGGAGAGGTATCCAACATCAGTGGAAGACATAAAATTATAATTGAAAGAGCAGATATCTTCAAACTCTAGCATCTCATCCAGTTTGTTTTGTATAACTACAACCCGCTAAAGAGAGAGAGACTCACACATACTGCCCCAAGCATTCAGTGTAGCGTCAAGACTGGTGGGACAGATGAATTCATTTTTTTTAAGGAGAACACGGGGATTACAAGCCTGCCTTGAGCCCCTGTACACATATTTCACTCTTTATCTCTGTTTGCAATATGCCATGTATGTTTGTCTAAGGATGTGGTGCAATGGTCTTCAGCCTCACACAGAAAAATCAACGTTGCACAACACGAGTGGCTTCAGAATAAGGCACGGGTTGATTTTTAGGTTAGAGTTCACAGGCAAACGACCTCGGCAGTAACAGCAAAGTAAAAAAAATAAAAAATAAAAAATCAGAAATTAGTCAGGGTTCGACTAGCTTGCAGCTTGCCCTTCTCTGGAGATTTTCAAGACCTGCCTTGATGCAGTCCTTAGTAATGTGCTCTAGGCAGCCCTGCTTTAGCAGGGGAGCTGGACTAGATGATCTCTAGAGGTCCCTTCCAACTCTGACGATTCCGTGATTCTTTTTCCCTGATAAAACACGAATTGTAGAGATACCGGAACGGCACTGGAGTGGCGCACAGAACTACACCTTCATGGATGGGGTCAGCACACCTGACAGGGGGGCCAGCAGTCGCCGTCACGCTGTCACCGAGTACAAGCGGCTCCCCGGTACACCGAGACCCCACGCCTGACACGCAACCCGCCGGGAGGCGGTGGGCACATCCCAGCCATTACCCCTCAGAAAGGGGCTAAAACCGCCGAGCTCCTCCTTGCGCCTCCCTCGGAAGAACTTCATGGCAGGAGGGAGAGGCTGCGAGAGCTCCCCTGCCCGCTTCTCCCACCCGGCGCCCACCAGATTTAATCCTCCCCAGCCCCGCACTCACCGCACCACCGAGCCCACGCACCCCCGCGCCGCCTCCATGGCCGGGCCGGCCGCGGGGCAGCACCGCCCGCCGCCCTTAAGTGGCGGGGGCGGGCGGGCCGTGCTCCGCCCCGCGGCGGGGAGGGACGGGACGGGACAGCCCCTCCGCCCGGTCCTGCCCCCGGGAGCCGTGCCGGGGATATAGGGGGCGGGGGGGGAGGGATGCTGTGCCCAGCCATCCCACCCCGAGCGGCTGGTCACGGCGGCGCGGAGCCTCTCAGCCGGCTTTAGAGCTCACCCGCAACACAAACCTGGGGGTGGGGGTAACGGCGGGTGTAAGATACCGCAGCGTGGAAGGAATCTTTCTTCAGGTGCGTTTTGCCTTATGGTTTACTCAGGAAAGAGAGCGAGAACGGTTTTTGGGTGTTTTTTTTTTCAGCACGTATCTGAGTTACATACTATGTATTAGCTGGTTACAGCTAATATAGCAACAGCGGAAGCCGATCTCATTATGAAGCCTCTCAGCATTAGAGCAAATCAACAGATTAAGTGTCTCAGCTTCTGATTTTAGAGCCTGTGAATAAGCTTACAGCTTGGATCAACGTATACAGTAGCCTTAGTGGAGGTATTTAGCGTTATTCCTGTAGCCAGGGGAGCTGCACCTTAAGTTTACTGAGCAGGTACAAAGGCAGGTTTTCCATTTTACATATGCCTATGGGCACAAATACCCTATTATTTTTTTTGACTCTGAAACCAGGTTCTGTTTCTCAGAGCGGTCAAATTGTTACTGCACAGGGGAAACAGAGCTAGGAGCCTCAGAACCAGGCAACAGCCTGACCCGCAGCCAGGACCTGCACCAGGAAACCCTCTCACTGCTAATCAGGGAAAGACTCTGGAGGCCTTTGCCACCAGCTCTCAGGCTACTCCCAGGGTCAGGAATAGGTAGTTACCTGGTTGCCTGCATTGTTTTTCTTGTGCCAGCCTGTTTAGGGCAGGAAGAGCCACTCACAGTTTTTCTTTACCCTCCAGGTTTCTCTAACAGGCAGGCTGACACCTGCTACATGTCTTCAGTCCTCGGCTTTGGGGCCCTTATCGGCTATTAAAAAAATAACCCAACCTTTTCATCCAGTCTAAATAATTTCCTGGGACAGCATCTCCTTCCCAGCTTGGTGGAGTAAGTTCCCCTCCTCACAGCAAAGCTTAACCTAACAAACTTCTTACTGGCAACCTGAGCCCAGACTTTTATGTCTTCATCCTTTGGCTACCTAGGGCTTGCAGGTGTGTGGGGACTCTTCTCATATGTTAACCCGTTCTTTTCCTTTCATTTAGTTTTGTTACATTTCTGTGATTTGTCCCTGACAGTACGTCACCGAGAGCAGTAAATGGGGAACAGTAAATAGTTCTCTGAGCACTGGACTCCAAATAGCCTGTTTTCCCCTGGATTTGTATCTTGTGGTTGATTGTGGGCCACAATGAAGTTATTTGTGCAAAGCTGCATATTTGTAAGGAATCCTTACCAAGTGTTTCTCTACTGTCAAAAAGCTTGTCTATATGCTGCAGCTTTTCCTGTTGTAGAGGGAGAAAACAGGGTAGAAGGAGACGTTTTGTCCAATGGTCTGTCCCATCCTACCTCCCTGGAGGTATTCAAAAGATGGGTTGACATAGTGCTTAGTGACATGGTTTAGAGATGTGGTTTTTTGTTTTTGTCAGAGTTAGGTTGATGGCTGGACTAGATGATCTTAAAGGTCCCTTCCAACCTAGACAATTCTATGATTCGAAGGGAAGGGAGAGTGCCTCTTAGAAACGATATGGAAATTGTAGTAACTTTAAGGATTTTTCGGAACAGGCAGGGGCACAAATGTCTGGAGGAGGTGGAAGTTTTGGTCTTGCAGAAGCTTAGCTTTCCTCCGGTCACATGCCTCTTCCCTGAGGTCTCTGCAGAGACATCCAGCCAGTGCAGCCACTGCCAAGCAGCCCCCTGAGGTGACATACCCGGCACAAGGCCTGCCACAGCTCTGAGGCAGGGACAGCGTGTTTTGCAAGGACATGCTCCTCCAGTGGCATTAGTGCTTCACCTTGCATGGCAGTTGTCATAACAAATACAAACGCAGCTGTTGACTGAAGAGTAACAGGAAAAACATGTCCTTTCGAAGTCTGTCCTGATCTGTAAGGAGAGGAGGGTATTACCTGTAGTTGCACAAGCTGTGCTAATACTCCTTTTTTTTTTTCTGAGCAAGCAGCAGTGAAGCCATGAGATGTAAAATCACTGACCCAGGAGCTGGGTAGGCACCTCAGCAAAGAAGTGTCTTTGAACACCAGCAAGACAGCGTACAGATGAGATATGCGCAGAAACTACTGGGGAAGAGTATAAAACAGTAGCATGAGCCAGATCTGGCAGGCCAAGGCAAAAAGTGAGATCTCATTAAAAACGTATGTGACAAGATAACAGTAAGTATAAGGACACTAGCAGTAAGAGGCAGAATCATCCCGCTCTTTTGCAGGGAGTGAAAACAAGCCATAGGTTGAGGTGAGGAGGCCAGAATACTTAGCAACGTTTTGCTTCAGTTGTCACTGAAAGCATTAATCATGCAGGGGACAAAGTACGCAGCTGATGTTGAAGGTAGTGAACACTGGAGGTGGTGTTAAATAAGCAACTGTGTTAATCCCTCTTACTAAATTACTGTCTTACTGTCCCTTTGCTGAGGTGCAGTGACTGGCTCCATACGTGTTATTTGTCCACTGCAGTTCAAGTTAAACAGGTTTGCTTAAGTTACTGCTCACAGGGGTCACAGTGCTGTGAAAAGAAAATCTGCACATGGCACGTTTAACAGGGAGGAGAAGGCACTTGAAGTAGTTTTGCATGAAATTTCACATTGGTGAGCCTGCAGTATCAGGCCAGGTTTTCCTCACCACCCTTCAAGAAAACAGTTGACAAAGTGGAACAAACCCCAAGGAAAGTGGGAATCACAGGCTTCAATAATTTTAGAGAACTCTGTGAAGAGGAACTAAATAGAATTTTCTTTATGCCTACAGGGGCTTAACCTGCAGGAAAGGAGAATTAGGTTGTCCATTAAGAAACATTTAAACTCTAAGGTGACTGACTGTTAGGTGCTGGGATCAGTTGCCTACTGAAGATGTGAAGTGAATTAGACACAAACATTGCTTGGGCCAGTGTTCAAATGACACAGAGGACAAATCAGGACACCAGGGATCAATTTGGACGTTCCTTCTATTTCTCAAAGCTCTGACAAATTACATGAGCAAGATTAACGCAGAATAAAGTGTTTCCGTACCTTGCCTCCCTTGACCTAAGAGGGGAGTGCAAGAAGTGTGAGCAGATGTACTTACAGCAGCGTTAGCAAAAAAGGTAACAGATGACAAGGGTTGGCTTAGAGTTGCAAAAGCTGACCTTCTGTTCAGCCTTTCTGCCCTTTCCTGTTTTTGGATAAGTCTGATCCTGATTTCTGTTAGAATCACTCTTGTGACCCCCCCTAAGTAAATTTAGTTAGTTCTTATCCCTTTCATAGAGTCCCAACTTTATATTTTTCACCGTATCCTCAAAATAATGATGTTTGTTTCTAAACTGCTTTTACTATTCAGCAGATTTCTATCTCCACTGCCTCTGATTCTGCTTTATTTCTGCCAGGCTGTTCATGTTAAAGATTTGGTTCTTCATTCTTAGTATTTGTGTTAACCACTACTGCACCAACACTGTAAGATTTTAAGAGCAAATTAGACAAGCATCCTTCACGGAAGGCTTAGATACAGCTGATTATTTTCAGATAAGACCGTAGAGTTAAAGATTTCATGAGGTTGCTTTTTATCATTTTCCATCTTTTTCAGAATCTTTGTTAATGAAACCATATTTCATAATGCCTAACAACTTCAGAACTTTGCAGGAGCAAACACCGAGTGTTTCTATTAGCTGTACAGGAGGGGATGAGGCTCCTCCTAAAGGTGATCTTGCTGCTCTGCAAGGCTGTGCAGAAGCTGAGAACATTTTTGGTACTAATTAAAATCGTCTGTAATTGGCTGGAAATGGTTCTGTGGCCAGCAAAGATTCTGATGTTGAAAGCCCTGTTTGAACAAAAGACTAACCCTTCCCTGCAGTGAACCATCTGGCCCAGAAAAAATGTTCTTTATTATGAGATTTCATGGGTGGGTATTTTGTTTTATTTTGTTCTTTTTGGTTTTCAATGATTTTAACAATAGGATCAAGAGAGTGTTGATGGATGGGCACATGCTGTATCCATGGGAAAAAATACCCTGTCAAGAGTATTTCAGTGGTGTGAAATTCTTCGAATACAAATTTAAATTTAGATGTTTTATAGTTAGACAGGATATTAAAATCAGAAGGTCAGGCTTTGCCCTCATTTACCCCCTTTGCAATGCTGTATGTGTGAATGAATTGCAGGTATTTGTGGGCAGCATTTAGCTGAAAACTGACTGATTGAGAGCTACATTGTGACAGCAGTAATGAAAGACAGAAATGTTGCCTATGAGATTCATTATTGAAGATAATGTATGGGAAAATTAATATTTGTTTATTCTGATGATGCCAAGGATAATCTGAAAGATTTCATTTTACATTTCAAAAGTTGCAACTTCAAAAATATATAAGCTCCAAATTAAACTAAATCACTGTTAATTTTTTTGTTTGTTTCTAACATCTTTACAGTTTACTACTGTTCAGTGACACTCTCTATGGAAAGAAAAGAAAATATTATTCAGAAAGAAATATGACCTTTTATTTTATAAGCATTTAAATTTTATTTTCTGAGGCTTTTCTCCCCAAAATGGAGATGAGAGGCTATCAAGTGTGGAACTGTGCCATAGCTGTACAGTGGTGTTAGGATTTTTATAGCAGATCTTGAAGAGCCAGAACTACTGAACCCCCAGACTGAACTGTGAGCTCACGCTTCTTTGTAGGTGCAATAATTAATTAAAAAAGTAGATTTAAAAAATCTTTTTGGACAAGGATTATCTGTAGTTCATGCTTCTATGACATGTTTTCAAAGTTTAATTAAAGATAACAATTATTTAATATTATAATATGTATTTTGGTTTTGTCCAAAACATAAAGACTAAGGCAAGAATAGTCAGCTTAATGGGTGACCTTCCTGAGGGTCACACTGCATTTGAATCAATGTGTTTCAGCCTGTGATGTGATGACCTCTGATCAGTCATTTTTAATTTTAATTTTAATGACCAGTCATCTTTAAGGGATGCACAAACAGGAACTAGATTCATAGATGCTACACAGTAATCTATGTGGACGTGAAATTTCCAAAGCAGCTTCACTAGGAAATTTTTAGGGACCATGGATTGAAATGGACTGAGAAAAATACTGCTATGGCTTATTGCTTTTAGATTCTGCTCAGGTACTTTTGAGTTCTGGATAAAAAGGCTCTTGGTAAGCTGCAGGAGTTCTCAAAGTCAAGTGACTGTCACACCTAGTTTGGAGTCCAAGCCTGAATTAGGAGCTAAGTGCCTTCTGACCGGAGCTGGTCTGCCTCTGTGTCTGTATCCATCACTGCAAAATATCCACAGTCTGTCTTTAGACTCTAACGGGTCTTTTATTACACTGTGACTGTTTTCATATGTGTGTAGCTGTCTATCATAATCTCTTAGGAATAGGAGTAGTTGTTAGTCGTTGAGGTGGTCTGTGGTTCACCCCAAAATCCACTGTTTTTCCTCAGGTCTGCCTTTAGGTGGGTCAGGCTGCAGAAGGAGGACAATAGGTTTATGCTGTAAGGTCTATAGTTCCCAGACCTGAGTGACCGAGCCTCGCTACTCACCCCTCGCTTTCCACCACTGCTCAACTCCAGCTTCCCACCCCTGGTCACCTTGGCTCCAAAGTCTTTGTCCTCTCCCACCTCACGACCTCAGATCTCTGTGCCTCCTCCACTGGCCGCAGCCCATGTAACTCTCTCCTGGCCCATCCAAACCTCAGCTTTGGCTTTGCTGGTTTTGACTCTGACCATTGGGTAATATGCTTGACAAACCCAGTTAGTGTGGGTCACACCACTTCAGAGCATGAAGTTACTGAACCCTGTCACTTACAGGGAAGCTAGAGCAAGTGAGCATTGATAATAAGTCTGATTCTTGAGAAATCATGCCATTTACCACTTTGCTCCAACTGGTTTTTCTGGTGGTCCACCATCCAAGTAGCACCTGGCCCAGTCTTGCTTAGTTTCTGAAATGAAGCAAGGGGAACATGTTGAGGAGGATGTGGGGCTAACCAGCCTTATCTCATGGTCACACTTGAGCCATTCTCTTTCTGACAGATACTAGGGGCATATTACTACCGCCTGATAAGAGAGCACTTAAACACACCCAGAGCTGGAATATCCACTGTCATATTCACTCATGTTCCCGTGATGAGTGACTGAGAATGACTCTGCTCCTGTAATGCCTTATTGCAGAGTAACTTTGGAGCCAAAGTGCAGATGTCTGGATGTCAATCATTCTGCTGGCTTCCACAAGGTTCAAAAGGCATGGTTATGCAGCAGAGATCATGACCTTCTTCCACATGAATCACCAAGGTTAAATACTTTTGTTATTGTTTTGTCACTTTTGGACATGCACGTCATAGAAATTAATCTATTCTGAACTGCCACTGAACTCCTGTAAAGTTACACCAAATCTTCATTTTGTCTGTAAAGTGTATTCCAGTGCTGTGAAAATTTTACTACTGCTTGGGTCTTCCGCAAATCTGAAATTAGGAAGTGATTTCTTTGGAGTTGGAGTCAGTAAAATCTTCTGGATGCTTTGGGAAGGTATCCCAAAACATTCTGTGGTCCTCAATTGTATCTGTGCCCATTTTTTGTGTGACTAAACCCAAATCTGCAGTTTAAGTAGCCATCTCTGGAGGAAATGGAAAGAAGAGCTGTAACTTTTCTGTGTGGTATCATTGCCTGGCGAAGAGTTGCCAGAGAAGTTCTATTTCCAGTTATTTCCCTAGGTTAGAAGCCTGATAAACAATTATGTATTTGCAGTGAGAGCAAACGGCTGAAGTGCTTTTGTGCAGATGTGTCCCCCTGGCTCTCAGTCACCGAACTCACAGTCTTGCGTATGCTGCTGCTTCCCGTAGAAACAGACTTCACATCCCCTGAACAAGCAGTCAACCATGTCCCTTCCTGCCCTCTGCAACACAGACCAAATGCTCATTTGTCAGATTGTTGCTGAGCTTCTGTACTCTTGCTTATAGGTGGTTACTCTAAAAAGAGGATTTGTCCTCCTGCTAGAAAAAGATGCAATAATCTGGTCCTCCATAGCTTTTCTCACCTCTGTAGTGTCATTCCTTTTTCTGCACTAGGTGAACATGTACACATGTAACATGGCATGCAATGGCATTAGATTCCTATACTCAGCGCCAAGTCCACATAGTTGGAGAGAGTTGGGCAATCACGTGAAATATTACTAATTTTTTATTAAAAGACACTTAAGCTCCTTTCTACCCCCAAACCCAGATAATGTTATTGGCCCCTCTGAATACAACAGAAATCTTATAGCAGCTCTTTGAGTCTGAAGAAATCTATCTATTTTTATAACTTGCATGACATATATACATATGTATGTAAAGTCTGTAGCCTTTTAATTTTGTTCTAATTTTGCAAGGAAATCTCCCACGTGGTCAATGGGGGTAGCTCTTGCGGAAGGTGAGAAACGCAAACACGTAATTTTTGCAATAATTAATTCTCTGTTCATCTGATGGATTTTCTGTTCAGGCCCAGCTGAGTGGGTTAGCAAAACAAAGACAGATGGCAGCAGATTATTTCAAACACTTCTTTGTTAGTGGGTAATCAGCACAGATTTCCACCCCCTGCCCCTTCACCTAGGGCTCAGTCAAAGCCCATTAGGTAAATGGAAAGACCCCTATTGATTTTGATAGGCGCTCAGCAAGGCCTCTGTCTCAATGATTTCCGCAGCTAACTTTAGCCTATTCATCATTTTTCAATGTTTTGGAGTTGGTTTTTTGTTTATTTGTTTTTAAAGAAAGAAGCGAGCAATGCTGATGTAGTCACTCTTGGGGACTACTGGGTGAGAGAACAAGCTGTACTTTTATATGCACAATATACTGTCATAAACATACCCAAGGTAAAATGTCAGCCTGCTTCACTCTGTGTGTTTTATGCCAATTTAGTTCAATTTTTAGGGAAAGCGTAGGTGTGAGGGATCCGGCTGAAATGTGTGCTCTGGCTGCCTTCTGAGCTGCATCCCCTGGAAGAGGTTGGTGAGGAAGCTGCATTTGGGTTGGGAGCTCAGGTCTGCTCAGAGTGGATTCTCAAAGGCTCTTGGCTTTAGGTGTCTTGTGAAGGCTTTGGCCATCCCTGCTGAGATCTGCCAGATGCTGCCTACTTGCTTCCGCTCTGAGGCATGCTTTCTTAGCCCCGTCTTGTCATTTCAGTCTAAACCTTGTTGCTCTTCTTGGGACAACCTTCTAGAGATGGGTTGTATTTCACGTTATTTCCACGAATCTAACTGGAGCACCTTACCCTGTTTCCACATATTAACTATATTCACATCTTATTGGCTTTTCCACATAGCACATTCCTTTCTGTGATGCTGGGTCCTGCCTATCAGCATCAAATACCTGGTTAACCAAACCAGAGAGAGCATTAACCAAAGAGATGTATGCATTCCTCTCGAGGAGCTCAAGGAGAGCCATAGCGTGAGGTTTTAAAGCGCTGCTCCTGTATTGCAGCCCATCGGCAATGCCAGAGGTGCCGAGCGAGTCTGTCGCTCGCCTCTGGCCGGCTGACTGGGGTAGATGGGGGAAGTCCAGTATGGCCAGGGTGCATCCAGCAGGCAGCACAGGCACGGGTGGCTCTGAGTCCGTGGGCACAGAAAGCCATCCCAATGTAGGGCTGCCCTCTATTGGCAAGCCAGCCCGGCTGAGGTAGCCTCTAGGAATGGGTTCTGTGGTTTCTTTTTGTGTGTATGGGCAGGACTCAAGTTAGGGCCAGTTACAGCTCCACAAGCCCTGAGAGGTGGTGCAGGATGGCAAGACAGCCAGGGGCAGCCCCAGGCAGCAGCCCTCTACTCGTCACACCGATGGGAGTGTCAGGAAAACAAGCCTGGAAAGGCATCAAATGTTGCTAGATCAGTAACTGCATCAGATTTTCTCTGACTGCTTCTGTATAACCCCGAGAAGGAAATAAAAAGATACCTAAGGATCTTGTGTATGCACCCTCCTTGCTTCTTCATACAACTCTAAGCAGAAATAAATAAACACAGTCATCAGGATTTGCAGAAGCATTCTGCTTTTGAGTGGCTGTCCTGCTTTCTGGCCTTAAGCCATCACATGTACTTGCCACCTAATACACCAGCACTAGTCATTTGGATTAAAATGGGATCAAATGCAGGCATTTTGTCACAGCCTCTCAGGTGTGCATAGGTGATGGCATCTGAAATGTCCCCAGGTACATGAGGCAGAGCTGACTGAACAATCAGTCTGAAAACAGACTGAAGATGTCTTTCAGAGCGAGGTGCTCCATCAGACGTTCTTGATCCAAACACTGGTCAGAGATGGGCTGTGTCACGTTGTGCTCTTTTCCCTCTGGCTTTGGCAGCTCATTTCACTACTGAACAGAATCAAGGTGAATGGAAATTTGCCCACCTCTGAAATTAAAATCCAGAAGTGGTGGATTTTAAGGAGTCTCTCTCATATATCACATGTAATATCTGTGCTGGTTTACAAAAGTTTAAAGATACAACAGGATTGCTGCACAGTTGTGTTTGTCATCTGCTTTTTAACTTTTCTCCTTCAAAGCCCTTTGATACAGAATCAGAAAAAAATTACCAAGCACTGTTGTTTCCTATGAAACAGAGATTAACAGTCCAAATTCAATGCGGGTAGGTTTCTTTTGGTTAAAATAGATTTACATATTTTCTATCCATTATTTTCTATTTATCAATATGTGATTTGAACATCAACCAGTTCTAATTTTAAGAATTTAAAATGAATATACTTGGCTGTCAGCAGGTGGCTCTGTGTTAAGACCGAGCTCTATTCTGGATGTACACGCAGAATTGGAACTGTTTCAAACAATCTATTTTATTTTTTAAGCCAACAGGAAGATAATAAAGGCCTATGATTTGTCAGTAGGAAAGATATTTGTCAGGGGAAAGATAAGAAAATGAAAATCTCTTGCTTGAAGGAAACCATGGCAATGCTGACATTATGGTGCTAGAGGAAGTGCCTAGTCATTCTAAGAGTAACCACATCAGCTCTGCTAGATATGCAAGCAGGTTTTCAGGTAATGCATCATGCATTTTTTTTCTGTTTCAGGGTTTGTTTTCTTGTTTTCTTTTAAAAATCCCTAGTACTTATATAAAGGACATTTTCGAAGTATGATGCCATCGAGTGACAGCAGTGTTAGCGGAAGCACTGAAACTTGGGATCTTATCTATTTTACTGCAGGAAATGGGAGTTTTTCCATTTCTTTCAATAGGAGTAGGATTGGCTCCTCGGTGCTTTATGGTATCAGGCTGAGGGTTGCTGCAGAGGCTCTTCAGCAGGGCTGCAGCTCAGATGGAGTCTGAAGCTAATCCAGCTGCAGCTTCATGAATAGATAACAATATATCCTTGTTTGAAGTTGTTTGTGTAGCTATCAAAACAATGCTGGTGATCTCGCCCAGGAAGCTCTGCAGCTATCGAAGGTAGAGGTTGACTCGGGGATCCCCTGCGCTGGGCGCATGACTCTTGTTTCTGTTTGCCATTTTTCGGTCTTTCTTTGGAAACCGAATTTGTGTGCTGCTCTGCACGTGTGTCTTGTCCAAAGGAAATTACAGTTTAAATAGATAAACAATATAACATGTACTGGATAAATGAGAGGAATGTTCTTTCAGTTAACTTCTTATTTTAATGGTGGGAAGCAGTTGTCTTTCTAAAGCAGGTGAGAGGATCCTGTGCAAATGCTTAAAAGCCTTTATTAACATAAGAGAATAATGAACTTGAGTCAGGGTTTGAGAGAGCTTATACTGGATAACTGGACTGTGGAGAGAGTACAGTGTTTAAGGAGGGAGCAAAAAAGGAAAATATGTTAGCCACAGGTAAATATTCCTGGCCATTTCCATAATTCAGCATATATGTTGAATTAAATGTACTTCCAGCACTGACGCTGAAGACATTTTGATCTTTTTCATGAGATTTAGAAAGAAATTACATCCTTTTCTGAAATTCAGTTCTGACATATCTTGTAGTCACACCGGTCTCATTCTGTGATACTCTGCTTGGCAGTGAATTACTTCTCTATAATTGTAGCTGTATTTTCCGTTTATTTGGGGATAAGGAGATTTTTTTTTTGTTTTTAGTATTCTACTTCACTCAAGGTATTGGTTTACCTAAGATAAACCTAAAGTAAGACTTTAAGGGAGCAAAGAAGTAAATCAGATTCCTGAGGTTCCCTGTGTAGCTTGCTTTTCAATACATTCTTGCAATGGGAGAGAGGTACTGCTCATCACGTTACTGTCACACTGCATTGCAAAGAAGAGTTTTCCAGTCTTTTGGTTACAGACTGGTGCTACCTAGCACATGTTGTTCAGTTTGCTCTTTTTAAGCTTTAAAAGGATGAAGAACAGTTTAGATCTCCAGGTGTCCCAGGGCACAGTTGTTTACTGCTAACATCTATACGCTGATAGCGCTTATTTTCTTTTTCCTTTGTGTCTTGGAAAAGATGTCAAAGGGTCCTCTAACAGTCACTGAGGGCAGGTCACAGAATTGTTGAAGTTGAAAGGCAGCTCTGGGTTTGCCTAGTCCAACCCACCTGCTCGAAGCAGAATTAATGAGCAGGTTGCTCAGGGCTGTGTCCAGCAGCGTTTTGAGTATCTCCAGGGATGGAAACTCTCTCTCTGCCTCTCAGGGCAACCTGTGCCAGTGTTCAGTCATTCTTCAAATAAAAAGCAACCAAACTTTTTCTTATGCTTAAACAAAATTATTGTAGTTCAATTTATGCCCATTGCGTCTTGTTCTGTTGCTGGACACCACTGAGGAGAGTCTGACTCCATCTTCTTTACTCCCTCCCACCAGATATTTATGTACTTTGATAAGATCCTCTTGAGCCTTCTCTGTTCAAGGCTAAACAATCCCAGATCTTTTAGCCTCTCCTCGTATGTCAGATGCTTCAAGCCCTTAATCATCTTAGTGGCCCTTTGCTGGACTTGTTCCAGTATGTCCATGTCTCTTTCCCTTTTACTGGGGAGCCCAGAATTGGACATGGCACTCCAGCTGTGGCCTGACCAGGGCTGAGCAGAGGGGAAGGATCATCTCCTTCAACCTGCTGGCAACACTCTTCCCAGTGCAGCCCAGGACACCTTAAGTCTTCTTTTCAACAAAGACACATTGCTGGCTCATGGTCAACTTGTTGTTCACCAAGACCTCCTCCCAAGTCTTTTTGCAAGGCTATTTTCCATCCAGTCAGATGCTGGAGTGTATAGTACTGGTGCATGGGGCTGTTCCTCCCCAGATGTAGGACCTAGCATTTCCTTCCACTGAACTTCACAAAGTTCCTCTCTGCCCATTTCTCCATACTGTTGAGGTCCCTCTGAATGGCAGGACAACTATTTGGCGTATCAACCACTCCTCCCAGTTTTGTATCCTCTGCAAACTTGCTGAGGGTGCACTCTGTCCCATCATCTAGGTCATTAATAAAGACGTTAAACAGTATTGGACCCAATATCAAACCCAGTGATACTCCACTAGTGACTGCTTTCTGCTGGACTTTGTGGCACTGATCCCAACCTTCTGGACCCAGGTGTTCAGCCAATTTCCAACCCACTTCATTGTCCACTTATCTAGTCTGTACCTTATCAGTTTGTCTATGAGAATGTTACAGGAGACTGTGTTGAAAGCCTAGCTGAAGTCAAAATAAACAGCAACCGTTCTCCCCTTATCCACCAAGCCAGTCATCACACCATAGGAGGCTATCAGGTCAGTTAAGCATAATGTCCCTTTCATAAATCCATGCTCATATTCCCAGTCACCTTCTTGTCCTTAGTGTGTTTTGAAATGGTTTCCTTCCCAGGGATTGGTGTGAGGCTGACTGGCTTGTCTTTCCCAGGGTCCTCCTCCTTGCCCTCCTTGATGATAAGAGTGACATTTGCCTTCTTCCAATGCTCAGGAACCTCCCCAGATCACCACAACATTTCAAGGACAATCAAAAGTGGCACCACAACACCAGCCAGTTTCCACTGCACTTGTAGGTGCACCCCATGAGGTCCCACGGACTTATACGTGTCTGGTTCAAGAGGGAGAGCTTCAGCTTTAAAGCAGGTCCTGTGGAAAGAAGTCTCGCTGAGGCTTTTTCCAGGTCTTTCTTCCAAACAGCTCTTATCAGCTAGTCTTGGACATGGCCACCTAAACTCCTGTGGCAGGGGAGTGCGCTTAGGGCCCTGACTGAATTTGTGAGGCTGGCTATTAGGATAAGCTGTCTGATTTGCAGGAGTAAAAGGGAAGTGGAACTCAAAGGAGCCATAACAATAATGGAACTTTGGGTTTTGTGCTTCTGTCAGTGGGGGGAAGAAGGAAGGAACTATGCAGAATGTACAGGTTTTAATGAAATTCTACTCTTCTATGGCTACTATGAGTCACTTTGCATTTATTTCATCTGAGCATCATTTTTGCATGTGAAGTTTGACTATACTGCCTCCTGAGTGGATTTACTACCTCTTGGTCTCTTCTTCAGGAACTGGAGAACTGAGAGCAGAAATAGCTTTATACAGGTAGAACAACATAGACTTTCTTTCCTTTTCTTTCCTTTTCTTTCCTTTTCTTTCCTTTTCTTTCCTTTTCTTTCCTTTTCTTTCCTTTTCTTTCCTTTTCTTTCCTTTTCT